>JAGDQP010050126.1:0-14322 GCA_022664845.1 Lepisma saccharinum | reverse complement strand
GCGAGAGGCCTTTTGACTGTACGATCTGTGGAAATAAATTTACCCAAAAAAGTGTTTTGAAAACTCACATGAGCATCCACACAGGCGAGAGGCCTTTTGACTGTACGATCTGTAGAAAGAAATTTACCCAAAAAAGATATTTGAAAATTCACATGAGAATCCACACAGGCGAGAGGCCTTTTGACTGTACGAACTGTGGAAAGAAATTTACCCAAGAAAATATTTTGAAACGTCACATGATAATCCACACAGGCGAGAGGCCTTTTGACTGTACGATCTGTGGAAATAAATTTACCCAAAAAAGTGTTTTGAAAACTCACATGAGCATCCACACAGGCGAGAGGCCTTTTGACTGTACAATCTGTGGAAAGAATTTTTTCCAAGAAGGTCATTTGAAACGTCACTTTATAATCCACACAAGCGAGAGGCCTTTTGACTGTACGATCTGTGGAAATAAATTTACCCAAAAAAGTGTTTTGAAAACTCACATGAGCATCCACACAGGCGAAAGGCCTTTTGACTGTGCGATCTGTGGAAAGAAATTTACCCCGAAAAGTCGTTTGAAAACTCACATGATAATCCACACAGGCGAGAGGCCTTTTGACTGTACGATCTGTGGAAAGAAATTTACCCAAGGAGGTCATTTGAAACGTCACATGATAATTCACACAGGCGAGAGGTCTTTTGACACTTCGGTTTGTGAAAAGAAATATACCCAGAAATGTAAATAGTTCACATGAGAATCCACACAGGCGAGACACCTTTTAACTGGCTATGATCTGTGGACTGAAATTTTCCCCGAAACAAGATTTGAGAAATCATATGAGAAGCCCCTTGACACTACGATTTATGGAAAGATATTTTCACGGAACGAAATTTTCGGAAATCACATTAGAACGCACAGGAGAAAGACCTGTTGTGTGTACAATCGGTGGAAAGAAATTTGGTGCACGATCAAAATTTCAAAAGGGTCATGAAAATCTAGATAGACCAGAAGCCTTTACACTGTACAGACACAAGACCTAAGTTAGTTGGGTCCCTCTAGGAACGCTCCAGTGAGCGAGTACCCAACTATGGTACATATGACAGCATGATGTTCAAGAAAGGACAACGTTAAAGCTTTGGAATGGTATTGGCGGGTTTTGTCTACCCAAAACTTTTTCCGCTAGGTATGAGATAGAGAAAGGAAAGCTTGAGTAAGATTTGTCTGATGGAGAGGAAGAGCGGTGATGCAGCCTAAAAGTCTGTAATACAGTATTAAGACCTCAATCCCAACTGGTTAGTGCAGCAGGTAAAAAACCATAAACGCAAAGGGTGGAGAAGAAACCGCTGTTGGAGACTGTTCACATGTATGTTAAGGAATAAGGTACTATCACTAGAATTGTGAGGAGTAAGGTACTATTCACTACAAGGTGGGACAGTAAGGTAGCTTTTATGTGCTTACGTGCTCGGTGCCGGGTGCCTAGAATCAAGAAGTAGTAGTACATCTATAATAGGTTAATAATCAGTTAATTTATGAGTAAATTAACATGGTTAGTATATGATTTATCCGCAGGAATTGTGTTGTCGGATACGTGTGTACTATGTATATATATGAAAATAAAATATGTAACTAATAAAATGTCTATGTAGAATAGAAATGAAAATGCCTTATTGCATTGTAAAGATATCTATAGTTTAAAACATGAACATTAAAAATAATGAATAGATATTAAAATAGTAAAACTAAAGAATTGAGCTGCTGTTACAACATTGTCAAAAGTGGTTATTCATTTGCATGAAACGATTCCTAAGCCCTTGTTTTTGTTTTCGAGAGGATTTTGTTTCAAAATGGAGAGTTGTCGATTGTACTTGTAATACTCTTAATAGACAAATTCATGTTTATTTTAAAGTATTGGTAAGTTTGTAAATGAACCCCGTTGGTAGCTAGTTTATTGGCGAGAAGCAAGAAAGCAGTTTCACTTTCTTGTAGCTTAATAAAATATTATTATTTCTTAATTCTGTGTATTCACAGACCAAACCACAGGTGCATGGATTAAGCAATTGTAATTGGAGAGTATCTATCATAATAAGAATGCAAACACAAGAAGAATGTGTTTCAACTACACGTGTTTCCAAATTCATAAAAAGACAATATTAATCAGCGAGTATCAGGTTACATACACCTCAGGTGGATTTCAGTGAACATCTACAAAATTTAAGAACAACCGAAGTACAACCAACACCCACTTAAGATTCATTGGCAGAAATTTGTTGGTTCTTTTCCCAATTCGCTAATATAATAACTATTCTGATTGGCTCTGATAATTTATCCATAAGCAACATTCCGACTTTAGCTATTCATTGAACTCTGATTTTGCTAATAGTTTTGGTTACGTATAAAATTTACATCATTTTACTATCTGTTACCACTTTCTATATATTCTTCAATTTATTAACAAGTAAGCATTCGGACTGATCTCAACTATGACGACATCTGGCTCATGACAAATGGAAGGCGCAATGGCAAGCAACATACTAACAGGTCACACCGGTTTACCTCTGGTCATACTTGGCCCTCATCTATCAACTATAACAGAAAGGAGGAAAATCATCCATCGATCATTATTTCAAGAACTCATCGATCACGTTGACGGTCTCCAAAACAAAACAAAAGGCTGCACAATCTTAGTGCATCCTCAAACGACAACGAAGAAGTGCTCATGGAACACTGAAATCAAAATGATACAGACAAACCTCAGATCTATAATTTCCTACTATCATACTTCGAACAGCAATAGCTCAAATTATACCAACTAGGAACGGCTCTATTATGAATCCTCTAGATCCTAATCTGATGAAAACTATTAGGACAAGTGCTGCTTTGAAATATTCAAAAAACACTAAGATCACAGCTTGGCAAACGTGTACCGAAACAAATGCCAGCTCTTTCCGTGGTAATCCAGAGCGTCCTATACAGATGATGAGATACAGAATGAACTACAACAAGAATGGTATTCTATCATCAAATGTATTCGCATCATGTGCAAAGAATGTCCAACCTACATGGTAAGGGTACTAACAAAATCTCAAGAGACAATCGACGATTTACTAATGGGGCTATGATATACCGGCAAACAACTCAATCTCAACAATCCATACGTTGCGAGAGGTGCCAAACGTACAATTAACACGACAGATAAATGTGCAAAATAACCGAAATGTGGGTTGTGTAGTGGGCCACATAATAGAATGTACAAACCTACAACAACCGAAATACTCACAGTGCAATGAAGCACACCCAACTAACAGCTACAAGTGTAAGGCAAAACCAGCACCTGAAGAACAAAAACAACATCTTGTAGTTCCAGTAAAAACACAGGAAGAACATATTATACTACATCCACATCAGCTCAACCCACTTCAATATATCAACCAGTGACAATAGAGCAAATGCTTGGCTTCATGAGAATACAAAATATTCATCCGTTTTTAAAACCTCATATACTGCGACAAGTATAATTACGCAGCAAAATCCATATTCTTAGTTAACTTCAATGCTACATACTCTGGTCCGTACGTTTGCTTTCATGCATCACATTATGAAATCTAAGTATAAAACAAAACAAAACCCAAGTACCAAACAAAACGGCAATAACATTGTATATGACTTCGCAATGACTATTGCTTTATTCATGAATATCAGATCAGTAACTAAAAACAAAATACTATTTGATCAACTCCTATTCGATGAAAACATTAATACCTTCCTGATAAATGAAACTAACTTAACACCAAAAATGCAATGCAAACTAAGAAACAAACAAATTCTACGAGAGGACAGAAAAACAAACGCACAAAGGGCTAATGGCAGCGTATTCTTAGGATTTCAGCCATCAATAACTTACCGTAGACACGAACCAAACTTAACAAAGCTACCCGAACATTTGATCGCAATATTGTACTTTAAATAGATTTACACTACTGTGGCAACCATAAATATAAGACCTAAACAACCAATATCCTATGAATTATTTCAATATACATCAAGTAACTTCCCCAAGTACATCATCATGGCAGACATAAATTACCACAGCAGAACAGACAGACAGAAAAGAAAACTTAATTCATCACGACAAGCACAACTGGTGAAATTCATAAACTGCCTCGCCACACAAGACCTGTAAGCAACACCAGCCCAGATATAGTTATAAGATCTTAAAATCTAACCAACAGCTGCCAACTGGGAGTCCTAGACACAATCGGAAGCAATCATGACCCTATAAAGCTTACACTACAATGCCACAACCAAACCAACTACAGACAGCAGAAATTCATCCATACTATTCCTAGATATAAGACCAACTGGAAAAAATACCGCACCACAATAGAAGAAAAGATAGAAAACCTAAATGGACCAGAAACTGAGAACGAATTATATACGACTGTAGAACAAATGACAACGACTCTTAAAAACGCAGCTAAGGAACACATACCAACAACCACATCCACTACAAACAAACCGAAACTTCCTCCTCAATACCCACCAATGCTAAAAGAGATCTAAACAGTTATACAAGGAATACCTCAGAACAGGAAATCTAGAAGCCCTAAGGTACCACAGACGAATACAAAGGACAATTTCAAACTACCAAAAAGCTTACAAACTCAGAAATTGGATCAGAGCTCTCCTTTCCCTAGATGACCAGCCACCCGACCAAATTCTGGAAGCGCTTTAAGATGTTAACAGGGCAATATATGTCAACTCCATATGCTTTACTACAATACAACGCTACTATCACAACCGACGAAGAAAGAGCCGTTGCTTTCGCTGAATACTTGCAAGAAATTTTCACTCCACCTCCACGGCACAATCCATACCAACATCCAGTGGACCGACTAAACCCAGACTCGCATATACTCCAACAAAATATCAGCCATGCCATGCCAGATACTAACCCTCTTACAGTACAAATTACCACAGAAGACATCAATAGATCCATAAAGAACAAACGAAACTCAGCAGTAGGTGTCGACAAACTAAGGTACCGACACATCAAAGAAGCCCCTGCCTCGTTCATCAATCTACTAGCAACAATTTACACGTTTATACTACGAATAAGCTTCATACCGATAATTGGAAAATATCAAAAACAATTGTTTCCAAAACCAAATTAACCGACAAACTCTGTTTCTTCATATTGGCCAATACAACTCACAACAACATTCAACAAAATACTAGAACGGATATTGGTCTACAGGTTATACCAACATATTACTGAACATAATTTAGTACCGATACAACAAGCTGGCTTCCGACCGAACTTCAGTATCAACGACCAACTACTAAGGCTCAGAAATCTAATAACCAAAAACTACAACTCACTCAATCCTATTCGACTTGGAAAAGGCATTCGATAGGGTGTGGCACCATGAACTCCTGTATAACTCATCAAGCTCAAACTTCCTGCTGCATACACAAGGTTCACATTCTATTTTCTGTGAAACCGTCTATCATACGTAAACATTAATAATAGCAGTTCACATCCATATTTTATCCTCTGAGGCGTCCCACAGGGTTCAGCATTATCACCACTACTGTACCTGCTTTACTTCCCCAGCCTTCCCAAATGTACATCTATTCCAATACGCAGATGACACTGAGTTCCTAGCTGCAGGAAAAGAATTAAAAGCATAAACAATAGTCTAAATAACGCCATTACCAGCTTCGTTACATGGTGTAACAAATGGCAACTAAAAATAAACTCAAATAAAACAAAAGCAATAATTTTTATCCCACAGAACCGACGCTCCAAAGTTCACAGAAATCCTATCAAACTATCCATCACAGTAGACAATACATTCATAAGACCAGGAAAACAAGTCACATACCTTGGTATTACATATGACCAGAGTCTAACACGGTGGCCATATCTGAATAAGGTGACCTAAAAGACATGCAATAGACTGAATCTGCTCAGAAGATTGACGTTCACCACTTGGGGACTAAGCCCTGGTATAATTCTTACGACCTACAAGGCCGGTCCTAATTGATGGTTTCACAGCCTAGATCTCAACCGCAGTCTTTTACTACGAAAAACAAAGTCCTGGAACGCCACGCCTTTCGAACTGCCTATCGCATTAAACTGCCCAGCCCAATCAGAGAACTATACGGCCAAGTCCCGTTCGCAAACATCTTACATCACATAGAGAAACTACGATTAAAATATAGAAGCACAAGATATCAAAAGGATCACCCACTTCTAGTGGATACTATCCAGACCGACGTCGGCTTTAATCTAAGACAGATTTTCATCGAAACACCACTTTCATTACGAAGCAAATTATACAAAAACGAACAAACAGATCAACACGAGGACTATGCAGTGGCTGACGCACTATCTATCTAAGACTATCCACGCTAAAAGATTCCACATTCTAGACTCTAAATTAAACGAGTAATATATGAAAAGAGAAAACATATATCCCCCTCCAAGAAAAACATTAATATAGCTAATGGAATATAAAAAACTGTTAATTATTTTCGCCAGTGGCGGTGAGTGCTATTGTTTGCCGGTTGCGCAACACCCCCTTTCTTAAAGTTATTTAATTTTTAATTCAATCCCTCTAAAATGTAGAAAATTCTACCCCTCGGGGTTAAAAAAAAGCCATAGTTTCCTTTAGGAAGAGAAAAAAATACTTCACAAGTTCAGAGTTTAATCTTGGTTTTGTAATCCACGCACACACTCTTTAACGCCTATTTCGCTGCATATCCTTCCCCTCCACTAGATGTTGGACTTTTATTTGTAATACAATTAGTACAGGACTTAAGACGTTGCACGCCAAATGCAAGCCGTACGTTTCTGCTCATTCCTCCCCTCCTAGTTTTCATTGCTTCCACCAGATGGCATTTCTGACGACCAAGCGACAAAACCTTCTCACACGCTGCAGAAAGGTCGTCTAGATAGATCGATCGATAGATGTGTTTGTGTACGGACGTATAGTATATCCTTTCTGCTTTCAACAGCGAAGTTACCACAGAATGATGAATCTCGCGCACGACTTTCTGGATATGGATTGGAGTGTCCCCTTATTGTCGGAAGATAGACGCCAGAGCAAATATTTAAACTCGTATGCCCACCTCCAGTCTAATCCAATGTGGACCAAATGTTCAGTTCTAACTGAAGTTTATACGCTTCTTATCGCTGTGTAGCTTGTTTTTTACTTAAGGTTTAAATCCAGATTTATTAATATAATAGTATACGGTACTCTGTACGTAATAGAAAATACTGCAAATATTATTTACTTTTTTTTGCAAGAATTAAGACATGGATTTAAAAAACGGGCCACACAGCGATATCAAGCGTAAAAAGCTGAGTTAGAACTGAAAATTTGGTCCATATTGGTTTAGGGTCGAAGTGGACAAACAAAATTAAGTGTCCTCTACTCTTGTCTTCATATATTCATCAAATTTTGGGCAGCATCAGCAGTCAGTCCAGTATCGCTTTTTAACAGAGGTCATTGCGGACGATTCATGTCACTTTAATCCCGAAATCATAATTTTAAAGCTATGGCATAGTATCGTCCTATTTCAAATGCCGTGTATATACATTGTTACGCTCATTAAGTGAATCTATTTATGAGGAGACCTGCTTTTATAAATAGAAATGCAACATTTTTCTCAAATTTGCAAGGCGTGTGTACTTTTTTCAGGTAGTACACATTTTAAACATTTTTCAAAAACTAATAGCACTCTAAAAATGTAAGTTCATAGCCCACTAGAGCTTACAAATGAACATGAAAAATAATGGACAGCGATCTCGAGATCTTGTACATTGATGAGTGATACGTTTCCAAAGATTATGATGTCATTATTTAATTGAAGTCGTAGCACTCATCAATCGACAAGATTTGGAGATCATTTTCCATTGTATTTCATAGTAATATGTAAGCTCTAGTGCGCTATGGACTTGCATTTTTGATAGTGCTCTTAGTTTTAGAAATAATTGGACAGTGTTAAAAGTGGGGTGGAGCGAGGGGCCCTCTTATTGGAACTTCATGTCCAGAAGCGTGAATGCTATCTTTGAACATAACGAGGATATTATTCAATGCATGAATAAGATAGTGACGGGAAGAGAAAATTTCAAACATAATGCACCGTCCTGAAATACTCAAGAAACACTTATTAGTAGCCATTTTAATTTCTGTCTTTCTTTTTATTTTAGTAAAATAATGTTTCTTGTGGATTTTTTAATCAACTTCAAAATCGAGAAATTGACCCTTCCTAGGCACAAAAGGCAATTTTCCACTTTGCTTTGAAACAAATATTAGATATATTAAAGACCAGCTTGATGATTCGAGTGAAACAACAGAAAATACAAACACGGTATCAAAAAGAAGAAAGACTGACAAAATGGAATGGGTAAGGAAAGCAAAGTATGCGAAGCAAAATCGTTTCATTCACATTGCACGTTAGGGCAGCCACGCAGTTTACTCCAGAGAACTTTCCAGTTACTTTTGCAACTTTTTAAAACAAACTGTGGAGAAATTATGTTCAATTTACACATTTCTTGACAAAGAAAATCTCTGTCTTCACTAATTGTCTTCAGTCCATTCGGCAGAAGAATCTCGATCAATCAGAATGTGGGGCTTGTCTGACTTTATCGTTCAAAATAGCTTGGAGAAAACGTTTAGTGAATCTTCAAAGTTTCTAAAACTGATATCAACAATACCAATAACTGACACAAATTTTTCGTGTAGTTGCAGAGTATTCATACCTTCTTTTCGCTCAATAAAGGGAGTGAAATATATCTATTTATAGATGCATAAATACTATAAAAGCGAGTTGCAGCTAGTTTTAAAGCATTTTATTCATAAATATTTCACCTTAGAAAAGAAAGACATATTGAATAAATGAAATTATGAGGCGCAACAGACCACATTTTGCCAGTTTGCTTTCCAAGTAGCCTTCAGTTCTTTCCAGCTTTCGTTTCATTCAAAAACAATGCCTGTCTTTCAACCGAAACTTATATACAGAATAACAATTCAAAGGCTAGATTCAACTTAAAATTATGCTAAAGGTATTTCAAATGTTAGTTTTCAACCTCCATGACCATTATGTAAATTTATTCTGTTCCCCTTAAAATGCATGCTATAAATACTTAAATATTGACTCAATGTGGTCGCAAAGCCTGAAATACAAACATCATTTAATTAATTAAACTTAATTAATATACAGCTGTGTAAGTTCCTTCCCGAGAAAGTCTAAGCAAGCTCTCTCTCCATTATTCAACTTTCAATAACACCTCAAAAATATCTCTTTCACCAAATACAGTTTTCTGTTTCATTACAGTTGCTTTTACTTAAAAATGTCACTTTTTCTCCATATATATTCAAACACCAAACCTATTCACAATTATCATCTGAGGAAATTGCTTACCAGGCAGCGAATTCACATTTGTCACTCTTCTACCAAATTAATTCTTTCCTAGAATATATTATAGTTGAAAGACTAAATTCCATGCTAAAATGTATCTTCGAAGTGGTACTTTAATGGTAAAAACACCAACTATCCTCAAAACACTCACTAAACAGGGGTCAAAAAATATATCACACAAGTTTCGTATATTTTATTTAGCTATTCAAGCAAAAACATTTAATGTTAGGCTGAATTCTACTTAAAACAGTATTTGTATGTCTTATTTACCCAATGGAGATGGAAAAGGTTTCACACGCTATTATTTTGTAGTTTGTTGGCTGTAACAAATTCCATATTTCCTACAAACACTAGAGAGGTTGAATAATTTTTGCTAGTCACTATATAATGCATTCAAGGTAATTTATTCACTACAACCACCACTAATGTGTTCTGGCATCAAACGAGTTCAGTGAAAACCCTGAAAAAGCAAAATTTGAACCGCCATAGTGCCTGAAGCAATATTCGCCCAACATAATTCTCATTCAACAAATAATTAAGGAGATAGCAATTTATCGAAAGAAAAAAATATAATACATCCATAACCACTTGATCATAAGGGCTGGTCATTAAAGTACAATTTGAAGAAATAAACTTGGAATTTCACATTTAATACCTCCTTCAACACCACGGCGGTCTGTATAATCTAGGGAACTATATACCAAACATGTTCTTGTCGTCAAAGAACAAAGAAAATATTATTTCTTGTGTGTAATTGCTCACATAAGTTCTGCGAGTGAATATAGCAATTATTACAATTACACCGCTTTCCTGCAGCCTGGTGACAGCTACGAAATAATAAATGCATTCAAGGTTTTCTGCATTTGGCTAGAGACAAATATGTAATCTCTGTTTTGTTCGGAAAAGCAAACATCAGCAACCCAAATAACATATAATTTGCGAATTTCGTCGTTCTGGGGCCAAAAAGCAAAATTCAATCCACCATATTTTGGAACTGACAATAGGTAGAAAGAAGCAAATGACACATTCTGCATTACCAACCAAAATAACATAATCTGCGAGTTTCTCAATTCTGCGTCTAAAATTCGAATCGCCATATCTTGGAAGTGACAATAGTTAGAGAGAGATAAGTTATTTTCATATTTGACATTCCCGAGGCTAAAATAAATTGCATTATAAATTTTATTATTCTACGACCACGGGGGCGAAGTTAGCAAACTGACTTCAGATTTGACCTTTGACCTCGAGGTCACCATTTTTTCCAATGTAGTAATTCAGCGCCCTAATACCAAATGTAAAAAGAGAATCTCAATATGTCTAGCCGTTTACGAGATATACAGGGTTAAATATTTGACCTTTAATCTTTGGCTAATGGTTCCTAATTGCCAACATTTTGTCGGATCATCACCAAACTTTGGATTTAGATTATAATGGTGAAAACAGAAATTCGATATGCTCAGCCGTTTACGAGATATACAATGTTAAAATATTTGACCTTTAGCTAGGTTGTAGGGTGTGGTATAGAAACTGACTTCAGAAGTCCTCGTAATCGTTGCTATGTAAAAGAGCTTCGTGTCGTGCACTGGTGTACTAGCATATATTCCTGTGTATCTGTGTAATATCTAGGTGTGGGGCTAAAATACCGTAGCCTCTGTGCTGTATACGTAATTACCTGTTAGAGGCTGTGTTGTAATTTCTGCTATAGTGCTGTGCAGGGGTTGAAAAAGAGCTTAGTAGCCTTTCATGGAATCTTTGCTACGTTAAATAGGGGATGAATTGTAGCCTTTGTAGCTTCGTAGCCTTGTGCACTATGTGGGGTTAAATCTTTGATATGTTAAATAGAAGTTGAAAAAAGGAGCCTATAAATTTCTGCTATGTTAAATAGTGGTTGTGCACTAGGGGTTGTAATCTCTAGCCTAGAGGGCATACATTCCTGTCTAATCTCTGCTATGTCAAATAGGGACTGGGGAAAATGTGTAGACCGTAGCCTCTGTGCTGTGTATGTAATTACCTGTTAGGTTTCTGTGTTAGAATGTGCTTGTAAACCAGTTGCCTGTGTAATCTCTGCTATGGTTTTGTGCAGGGGGTTGAAAAAAAGCTTCCTAGCCTTTTATGAAATCTATACTATGTTAAAATAGGGTTTTAAAAAGTAGTCTTAGCCTTTCATGAAATCTCTACTATGTTGAACAAGGTTGAAAAAAGAGGCCGTAGCCTTTTATAAATTGTAGTCAAAAACTGCGACACAGCGTATCGTACAGCCCTGAAATATAGGGTAGCTCGAGCACAGCCTTCTGAATGGTTCGTAGCCTTTTATGAAATGGTCTATCTTCTCTAGCAGATATGCCACGGGGACTGGGGAAATAGAGCGCCAGAGTACAGGGTATAGTCTACTATGACCCCCTATACCATGTTCTATAGGTTAGCTCGAGCACGCGGTTCAGGGTTTTATAATATAGCTCGTAGTCTCTTATAAAGCGGATTAAATTCTGATTAATTTCAAAACGAGGCCAAGTGGGGTCATCCTACTAGCAGCCCTAGGTTTCAAGTATTTGAGGGTACCATGACGTCTCAATTCTTCTATTCGTCCTTTTGGAAATATCAAACTCTAAAACTCATTTTCCCACGCTTTCGGAAGTCTATATCGTTGAAATGAAACATTTATCTTTTTTTTCATATTGGTCACTAGGATCCGTCAAAGTATTGTGTATTTCTTGATACAAGTGCGAAACTTAACATAAACACTAATTGACATGTAATTAACAGATTTAGGGGTGGAGTCAATCGCAATTGGTGTTCCTGAAATTTTGGTGGCCATTTTGAAAAATGATTCTCGAAAACATGATTTTCATTTTAAAGAAATATATTTTTCGCTCCTCATGCAACTATACTCTACCATTTAATGTAAAGAAGCAAGTAAAATGTATGATAGAAGACAAACAGTGAATATTCACACCGTTTTTGATATGTTTTAACCATTTATTTTCAATATGGCTGCCAATGAGAACAGTTTTTTACAAAGTGTTAAAACTTTAAACTGATAGTTGCCAAAATATAAGTTCCTGAGGTTTGTAATCTCAAATATATTATCACAGACAGTATTAGATGCTCTGTTGTCTATTTAGAGAAAATGGCTTCCCGTGTTTCTGTTCGACATATTCATATTTGAAAGTTTACAAGTTCCAATCATGTCGATAATATAAACAATTCGAGAGATTTTCAACGTTCACATCTTTCACACTTGCAAAGAGCTGTACAGGGTAAATCTGCTTTTAAGCACTTACATTTACCAGAACACACTTTACAAAATTGCATTTTAGTATGTCTCTCGGGGACTCATTTACTGGCGGAATTGTTATCCACCGAGGTATCAATTTTTCTTTTTCGTTCTCTGTCCAACCGTATAGTCACTTGGGCACGGAAGTACAGGCTGCTTTTCTAGTGATCTTCTACAGACATGTCCTGCTTGATAAGCAGTTCGCAACAAATGTTGCACAAAAGCATCCTGAGTTGGAGGTGTAAGTTCAAGCTCACGATTCTTCTGCGTAAACATCTTTTGTCTTGCTATATTGATGCCATGATCTGCACTACAGCGATCATATAATACTATAATGATTTTTTTTCAAAGTTGAAAGAACATTCTTTACATCTTCTACCTTTGGAGCATTTGATAAGACTTGGAGGGCTGGTGTAACTTCGTCATAAGCTTTCCAAGTTGTCCACGCTGCTACTTTACCTTTACTCTTAAATATAGATGTTGTATCACGTCCAGTTAAAGCATGAAAAGCCGGTAACGCACAGCATTTTCACGTCTAAGTGAATGTGATATCGCAGTAGCATCTGTGTAGCGCATATGTTTTCCACAACCGTGCATTATCCACAAACAATCACATCCTAGCTTTGCTGCATGACTGACAGAAGTACTCGTGAATCTAGAGAAACTAAATTTTATGTCCAGAAAAGGTTTCCCATTTCTTTTATGGCTTCAACTAGACTTCGAACACCGTTGATAAATTTGATCTGATTTGAAGACACTTGTTCATGATGGAGAACTGAATCTAAGGTAGTTGGAAGATGAATCTGATTCAAGAACTCCTCAACTATTCTTGATACTTCTGGTCCAGAGACCATCCACCTACGAAGTGCTTCGGGGTTTTCAGTTAGTCCTACAGCTCCTCCTTCACCTTTAGCAAATGCGTTATTGTCTTCATGAGCTTCATGACCCCCAAGTGGTCTCCCTGTCTTGATCCCTTCTCGGCATCGAGACACGGAGTCCGTAGGACCTGAAATTGCATAGATTTAAACTGGTATCCAAAAAAAAGAAAAAAAAAGAAAAGAGTATAGGAGGACTAAGGGTGGATATTTCTGTAGCCCAGTTCCCGATGGATAAACCTGGGCCCTATTTCCGCGAGTTGGGGGGAAAGTTACTATTTATTTTTTCTACTAGCAATGCATACATTATTTTACATATACAAGTGACTTGAGCCATACAAACCTCAGTTATTTATTCATTTATATCTGTTTGTGTCATTATTATTTAAATTTTTATTATTGTCATTTAGTTCTTATTTATTATTTGTGCATAACTCTGATTTGATTTATGAGAGTTTTAGATTTGTCTGTTTTTTCTCTTTCATTTATTCATACTTTACTGTTTATTATCTTTATTATTAGTATTTTAACACGATTGGAACTCCTATTTTGTATCCGTTCTCTAGTTGAGCTTAGAGAGTTTCTACTTTACATTATTTGTCTTTCTTTTTCTAATTCTAATCTTTACTCATTACCTAATCTATACTACTTGTAACTACCTTTATCCCAGCACACTATATGTCCCCTAGTATCACTAACTGAATATTTTATAGAAAACACATAAAGTCACATTCATTCCTCCATTCATACTACCATTC
>JAGDQP010050125.1:801-14322 GCA_022664845.1 Lepisma saccharinum | reverse complement strand
GGTTGGTGGTGGATTTTAGGGCCGCTAGCAGGAAGCAAATTTGCTATAAAGGTGTATCATCACAATTAGGTTACAAATAATATGGCAAAGCTTCCCTATGTTTCAATAAATATGGCATTCCCATGGGTGCTGGGTATGGGGAAAGATCATAGTGTCCTGGAGAGTGGTTACGATAAAGGGGCGTAAATATCCAAAAACTCGAAGTTGGGGGCGCAGCCAGTTACAGGGGGCGAGGACCTAAACGAGGCCGAGCGAGCGAGTTTATATATTATATACGTACAAAAAGCTGTGAAATCCGAACAAAAACACCAGAGGTGCAAAAAGTGGAGCCAAGTTCTTTAGCCCTAAAAGGTGTGAAATGGGAGACGGATGAGCCAAGTTCCTTGGTGACAGCATGTAACAGGAACAAAGGAACTTGGGGCGATCTGGCAACAGCCTTAGGGTTGGTGGCGGTGGACGTAGTGGGTTTTAGGATCCCCACCACCCTTATAGCTTGAGGATTATGAACCTTGCCACCTCGCACCAAGTTCGTTTGTTCCTGTTACATGCTGTCACCAAGGAACTTGGCTCATCCGTCTCCCATTTCACACCTTTTTAGGGCTAAAGAACTTGGCTCCACTTTTTGCACCTCTGGTGTTTTTGTTCGGATTTTAATTAATTACAGCTAACTGGATTATTATGACGTATATCTATTGATTAAATATTGTATTGTCATCGGACAGAACATGCCTACTAATTTAATTCTCAACACAATATATTATTCTTACTATGCGTCTTCCGTCAATAATTAACTCCTAAAATTATCAAATCGCTTTAGAAATACATAGGGTAAAGTCGCAGACCAACAATTATTATTGCAATAAAAAATACGCGCTGAAAGAGAAATATAATGTTTTAAAAACAAAACATTCTCTAACATTTTTCTGTACTTGTCTGAAAGAGAAGCTTAACAAAATGAGTCCTCTACGTATCGCGGATTTTTTCCATTTTCCAGCTCCTTGATGAATTCTAAAAGTGGGGTCTTGAGTGAATATTAATAATGCTGCTTAATAATATTCATCTGAATTAAAAACTTAAAACGCAATCAAACTGGTCAAAATGAAATCCAAATGTGGTTGTTGAAATAGAAACAATTTCGGTTTTCAGAACTATTTTTCGCTCGGAAGGGATTGAATGTTAAAGTTGATTTCTTGTACACTAACACACATCAAAGAATATAGAAAGTATACTGTATTTGAAACCTGTGCTGATATTTTATGACTTTTTGACAATACAAAATAATGTATTTTATGCATGTAGCCCTAGTGGGACAAAATATGAAACTATTTTTTTCACATGTTAAACGCCTATGATAGGAGAAACAACGGCAGAATTTTGAACTTTAGTAATATTTTTAGTTTGGAGGAAGTTACAAATTTGCAAACTGTTCATGAATGTTGCTCGTACACGCTTTGGTAGAAATATTGAAGATTTGCATCTCCGAGGGGAGATTAGATAAAATGTATTTTTCCACAATTTATACATTTATGTCAGGAGCAGCTACAGTGAAAATTTTAACCTTGATATTTCAGTTTGAAAAGAGTTACAGATTTAAATATTGGGAATGATTAATGGTCGTGGGTGTTTTGGTAACTCGTATAAAAATGACAGTTAAAAGAAATATTCTTTATTTCCATTAGAGTAATTGTGAAGAACGATTTTACTGTTGTAATGATAATTGGTATGTTTAAATAATAAGAGATACATACAGTTGTATAAGTACTTCTCACATAGGAAGGTGGCAACGTCCAAAAGACATAATTGCATCATGAAATGAAAAAAGAAAGACCATAGATTCGAAGCAGCCCTGTTGAAAAATGAACGCTAGACCTTACGTGGATCTTTCTGTGGCGCTCTGGTGGTAACATAATATTTCACATAGTGTGCACGAGCATTATTCACACCCCAACTTGCAAATTTGTAACTCCCTTCAACTTCAAATACAAGATTTGTAATTTTTACTTTAGTTCCTCCTGACATCAGTCCCAAACGTGTAAAAATATAAGATTGTTTATCTTGTCTCCCACCAGAGATAAGACACTGCAATATTTATACGATAGGGGGAAAGAGCATTATTCACCCCCATTTTTCATCAACTTTGTAGCTCCCTTCAAATTCAAATATTAAAGTTCTAATTTTTTGTAGATTTTCTGGCGGTACTTTAGATTGCACTGACATTATTTTCAGTTAGCACTTAATTATTCTCAACAGCAATAACATTATTGCAAACCAATGGATAGGTGAAGCGCAAATATCTTTTTTCTAGAGAACATGCAAATAAATGAAGTATATTTACACTATAAACACAATGTGATACTATCTTCAATTCTCAATAAACGTCCTCTCATTACTTCCCTATTATTTATAGTTATATTTAAAAGGCTTATACGACTTATTTTTTTGTGCTATGCACAACTGCGCGTTAAGCATTATGGCTTGATATAACTAGGAATTTAAAATTGCAAAATATAAAATATGTTATATGTTGTACTAAATTAATATTCTGCATCCTTTCCATTTTGTCAACTAATTCATAATAAACTGCATTGAGATACGTAGTGTGTCTTCCCAATATTATTCAAAATATGCAAAAGAATTTTATACAAAAATATGTTGTACTATCTTGCTATGTAGGTTATAAGATTTACAAAGCTGGAGCAGCATGATACCGCCTGAAAATCACATTTAATAACTATTTTATTTTGTACAGTATGCTCAGAAAAGCTTGATTGAAGATAATGATGCTTGGTGTTCCAACCAACGGCACTTTTGTATTCCCCAAGTCCTTATACAAGAAAGCGCATGATGGCTTATCATAGTCATTCATAAGACGGAAATGGACTACTAATATAAGGAT
Source organism: Lepisma saccharinum (assembly GCA_022664845.1). Classification (NCBI taxonomy): domain Eukaryota; kingdom Metazoa; phylum Arthropoda; class Insecta; order Zygentoma; family Lepismatidae; genus Lepisma; species Lepisma saccharinum. The sequence continues at coordinate 11,426 of JAGDQP010050125.1, read as the reverse complement.
CTACAGTTCTAAATGCCATCCCTCATACATGGCTAGTATACTAAAGGCACGATAGTAACTCGTATTTATGTTCCCGTAGTACGTGTCTATCTATCGTTTATTCAGGCTATTTTATTTTGAATTGAGCATTCCAATGCCCTTAGTTTATCTTTGAATCAGTCATCTAGAATTTACCTCCGGTTTAAACCATGTGGCACTACTTTCTTTCTTTACACTGTGTGTAGACTTGGATTTGTCTGGATTTGGATTAGTAGACTTGTAGTAGATTTGTCTGGGATTTCGTTAGAAACAGAATACAGATCCTGATGAATTAATGTACTTTAAGAGAAACAGTTCTTTAACGCTGTACCAAGTTTTGAAATTTTACTATTACATAGAACTTCATAACATGTTTCAATTTTTAAAAATGTGAACGTAAATTCAGATACAACGAAGTATAGGTTCACGTTTGAATCTTGAGAATCTGAATTCAAGTTGTAAGATGAAAACATGGACAGTATAATGAGAATCTGAGACGGAACAGGAATAAAAAAATCAAGCAATTTGAAACTGAGTATCGTATCATGTACTTTGAAAATTTAAAGTTACTACAAACTTACCCTATAAAAGACAACAGTTTTACATGTTCTTACATTGTTTTAGTTTTGATCTAGAAGAGATTAAGGATGTCCAACAAGTGAGTTAATATATTTGTCAACGTGAGTCCATCTTTAGTTTTTCATGGATATTTTCAAAAACTTCTTCTGCCGATTTAGATCACAATTCTTCCTACACAGTTTTTCCTATCCAACATTTCACTATTATCAAGAATATTGACAAATTAACTGGTTTCTGGTTAGTTCAGTTTGTTAATACTTTAGTCAGGCTATTTGCTAGATTGGTTCTATCCGCGCTCCGCTCAAGTTATTTCTTTCGTAGACCATTATAACGGCTGATTGGTATGTTGTAATGTTTTTCATAAGTGTAGAAATATTGACCGCAAATAGACAACTATAGAAGACGTATAGAAAGAAAAAATATTTGTGTGGGCTGATAAACAAACAGCTGAGGAAAATAAGAAGACTGAGAAGATTGAACAAAAAATAACATGGCAACAAAATGTGTAATTTACAAGTGCTGAAGATAGGACGAAGGAGACTAACAATAGTGGAGACAATGAAGAAGAAAGAAAGGACTGGTTAGGACATTTTCTCTGCAGATTGAATAATAAGGGATGCAGTAGAATCTGTGGCCTTCTAGTAGCTTCTTCCACATTTAATTTCAACGTCGTGTGTAGAAACCACTCACCAACTGTGAGGAGTAGTGTTGCCAGATTTCTGAAAAGGAGATTATCTTTAAACAGCCGGAAAACTCCCCACAATATCTTTTACCAACTCTTGGAGAGTCTCTGGTAATCGACATTGGAGGTAGCTTCTCTTGTCACGTTTCGTGGGTTTGCCGTTAACTCATCTTTCGTCAATATATGTCTCCTTTTGGTCCTTTGGACACTCGTTCCCTGCTCTTCAGGCATTACAGAATTTCTTACAAGTCCGTGCAAGAATAGGAGGATATTCTGACAAGTCCAAGAAAAATAATGGAAAACATATTGTGGCCTTAATGGCTGGCCTGTATATATATAATGGTAACCAGTGGCGATGTAAGAAAAGGGTCTAGACGTGCCCTAGCTTGGGTCCCTGAGTCGCCAACACAAGGGAACAATCACTTGTTAAGCTTAATTGAGTGGCACAGCTGAATAAGAACGCATGCCGTATCTAAATGAAAACTGACTTGTTAAATCAGACAGCTTATGCCATCTAGCGTCTACTCCCGTAATGGATATACCAGTGGAAGGTGTAATTTTTGTACCATATTGAATCGAAATATATCATTCCCAAAGAAGAAACATTCTGCCATTGAAAAAGTGCACATGCCACCAGGCCCAGGGTAACCAGATGAGGAATATTAAGGGTGAGCCTAGCGTCATATTCTCTCACAATGCCATGGAAGTGCCTCTGAAAATTACAGCGTGGCCATCTACCAAACATTTTTAATGTTTGTTTGTCACTATAGTAACCCGAGGGACGAGAAATTCAAGTTGAGAAGTATAACAATGCAGTTCATCCTCCATATGTACTCTCAGTTCTACATAAACTTAAAAAGTGAGTTTAACCTTTAATGAACAGTAAATAGAAGATATTGACGTTAAGCTGAATTATTAAAATAAGGTTGGTTTAAGCCGGCTTTTGTCTTGTATTTTGCATTTCAGTGGAAAATAGACATAAGCCATATCCCAATGAAAACTAGCTATTTACTTCAGAGATAGCGCATATGTCATCTAGCATCTCCTCCCATAATTCCTGTGATTATAGTATTCATTTAAGTACCAAAACACAGATACAGCCAATACGGGGTGAGTAGATTTAAAAAATCAGAGCGCAAGGCATGTGAACACTGCGAAATAAATGCCAGTACCCTGGCTGGGATATGAAACCAGGACGCCCGATTTGTAGTCAGACACGTTACTGATTTTTGTTTAATAACAATTTTATTTCAATTAGTTACTTTACATGGATTTTACAATTTTTACAGGCATTATGTCCTACTAGACTACCTCTTACATAGACCCTCTGCTACTATTTGTTATACTAGCGAGTATTCCGCTTGTTAGTTATCTTTTACACATTAGAAGGAGTATACATGGAGCGGTTTCTATTTTACTGTCCTGTCCATCACTTATTACGTATATCTGTTAAAAATTGTTAAAATGTTTGTGGAGTTCTACCTGTGTGAACTCACTACTTTCAAATTCTAGAAATACATTATAATCTTGTTCCTCGTTGTTAATTTGAGACCTAAAAAATACAATAATGTCGTACCTGTGACCCATATGACGGCACTTGTTTTAATTTTTGGAAAATATCTATAATCCGGAAACCTGATATATTTCTCTATCGTAATATCTCTACTGCTAGTTCTCACTATACTGGCAAGCATTTGTTGGAAAGTTGTCTATGTTTTTATTACAATTGCGCATTCCTGAATCATATTATTAAAAGTTCTTTATTTCTTACAATAAGGACACTTATTTTGTTAGATGATTCCATATTTACTTATTTTTATTCTAAAATTGGCCATTTATGATTGATGACCATATACCACAACATTTTAATTTTATATGATATTACATTATGTATATATCCCCATATATTGGACCAATTATAACTAGGATATTCTCTTTCTATTTTGATCTCATGTTTGTTAATAATGAACAAATGTTGATATAGTTGTTTCACAGTCATTACGTCAATGGGGTCATGATGAATTTTCGCATACATTGTATCAAGAATTGACTAATTTATTAGACCATATATGTGTGACCATGGATATATGTTAATGGGTTCTATAATTTCTGTCGTAAATGAACAAACTTGAAGAATGGTGGCCGTAGAAGTATGGGCATAATTATTTTGTATTATTAAGATTATATGAAGTAACAAGACCCTTGCTTGTATCCAAATAATTAATACCTCCTAACTCATATGGTATTTTCATCTGTGCCTTTTCTACCCTAAATATGTGATGACGCCACACAAAAAAAAATGAGAAGGGGCTATGTAATATCCCAGCATATGCCGTCGGCATAGGGAGTACTTGAGCAATGTAACACACAATGCTCATGACTTATTGTTTCAAAAATAAATTTCGCAAGAACAGCGTTAATGGCCTAGCTGCATTGATGTTCAGTACATGATTGATTTTAGCACCATACATTTCATAATTTGCTTGACACATTTGCTGAACCGGAAACATCCAGGTAATCCCTAAAATGGGAATTCGATCTGTTATAGGAAATTTACCTTCATATAATTGTGGAGGTGTAAAAGAACATAATAATAATTGAGATTTCTCCTTATTTAACTTGGCGCCAGATTGGGTTTCATATTATTGTATACATTTTTTAATATCTTGTAGAGCATCCGAGCTCTTTACAAATTAATGTACGTCATCCTGATAGGATTGTAGACTAATGCAGAACCATATACCGGTACCTTTTTACTCGTTTCTGAATATTATTAATACAGGGTGTGATACACAAACAAAAGAGGATGGGACTCTTTGAATAACCCTGTATAATACTTCTGTCCGTGCAAAAGTCAAACTTTCCGTCCGTCAAAAAATCGTGTAAACGTTCCATTAATCCTAATTTTAGTTTGACGCGCTGTATATAACGCCTTCATCATTCCTATAAACGAATTACCAAGTTTATAATGCTCAATACAAATAATCGTGCTGTATTAAATCATACGTCTTATAAAAATCTAAAGCCAGCAAGGTAGCGGGTATGTCTGATTAAGTTTCATAGTACATGATAAATTCGCGAATATTCCCTAATGCTGTTATTATTGGAGGTGTTCCTAGATTCCCATGTTGCATGAGATTCAATAGCATATCTACGACCTTATTAATACGTTGGTATAAGCACCGAATCAGTAATTTATGATCGGTACGTAGTAGCGTAATAATGTATATAATGCCCATATTCTGTTGAATGCAATATTTTTAGCAATATCGTCATACCTTGTTTCATCTTGGTTGGTATATAGAGGGTACGGTGAAATTCATTAAAAATATCGGCTAACAGGGGGGCTATACGATTCTGAAATTTTGCATTTATCTCATAACCTAATGGATCGAAACCTCCTGATTTATGCGGTGCTCCTTCATTAATAGCCTCTTTGATTTCATCTTATGTAAAGGGTTTTTCTAATTCTTGTCGGACTTCATCAGAATCGATACTCGCTGTGTGTTTATAATATTTCGGGACCACTTGAATATTATCATTAACTTTATAAAATTGTTTAAAATATTCGTAAAATCTTGTATTGACTGTGAATCCATCATACACCTGCCCTCCTTCTGTTATTTTAGCTATAAGTTTTTGCTTATGGCTTTCTTTTCCTGTCTTACATGCGCCAGATTTTCCTATAAATTGATAATATGATGACTTTGAATTGCTTAATTTCCATTTGAACTTCCCAACCCTCATCGTACCTCTCTTATAACATTCATGCAGTATCCTAGAATAATATTGAATCTGTGCGTGTTCATCTAAATAACGTTGTTTTGTATACTGTTTACTAAAATAAACAATTTGGGGATGTACAAAATTTATCCATCAATCAATAAGTAATCCAGTTTTTGTTAGTTCTGTTAGTATTCGCTTCCATGTTTCAATAAATTCGGTACAAAATGCCTCTTATATGCAAATGCACATAAGGTGGAAAATGCAAAATATAATTAGCACGTAAGAACTTGACACTATTTAAATCCACAGTCATTATTAAAATAAGGTGATCACTGATGGGCGACGTCACTAAGCGCACATTATGTATATGAGGGAAGAGATCTTGTGTTACATAAAATTTATCCAATCTACTAGAATAACCTGGCCAAGATGAGGTATGACCTGCAGTCTTCGAAAAGATTATCCATACATCTATTAGGTCAAAAATTTTAATAAAGTTCTTTAATACTTGGGATCGTCTATAATTATACGTAGAATCCCCTAATTCTGTGTATGAATTAAAATCGCCTCCCAATATGTGCGACCTTTTCTGGAGGCGTAATGTTCGAGTTAGCTCTCCTGTTAATTATTCATCCCTTTGTTTACGATTATTATTATAGCAAGTAAACAGTAAGCCTGATGGCAAGTAAACAGACGTTAGTGCTATATTATCAAGCTGTCCGGCTGTTATACGTCGTTCAAACATATACTGTTGTGGAGCATACTGAATGTCCGATCGATAAATTAGTGCTGAGCCTGTTTCCTGAGGGGTAAAATTATTATGGCAACTATACCTAGGTATGCTCTCATAATTCGCTTCCTTATTTTCTTGGATATAAAGAAGAATGACATCATACTCTAGTAATAAATCTTGCAGCTTCATCTGTTTAATTTGGGACGTTGAGCCCTGCAAATGAAAACTATTCCTATATTGAAATCAAACATACGAATAGCTATAGTAGTAACTATACACGCAGTTAATAAATTACATCACACAGGCCATACTCCCCTCTCAATAACATATACTGCCATCTTTTCACAAAACAACCCTATCTGTTCTCAAACGAATAATTTGTAGTACATAATCACTCCTCATATCCAACATACATCGTTAATTAATAAGAGTCCATCTCACCAGAACTGGATCCGTCTTAACCCGGGCGTATCTTTTCTACTACTTGTTCGTTTTGGTTTATCTTTAGATACATCGATAACACGCAAAGGTTTGTTTTCCTGCCTCGGGGGCTGTGGTGTAAGTAACTTATGGTCCATTTTAGTTTCGCCTATTGTGTGCATCTCCTGTGAATGCACAGCCTCTGTCACCTGCCCCGTGCCAGTCTGTCTATTTTCCTTTTGGATGGAGGAGACAACACTATCTCTCTTCCCGTTCTAGACATCCTCACGTGTATCATCTTCACTGAAAACTGGTTGTGTCACCAACACTATTGTCATTATCTTCACTTAAAACTTTAATTTGCTGTTCGGAACCGCTAACTGAATTATTATTACGGAAACTAGTCTCACTTATCTTGACGGTAAATCTCGGTTGGAATAAATTTACTCGGTCTGCTGCCTCCATTACACTTTTTTGATTTGGAGACGTAACTATCTCCACACACCGGTAACATCCCTTATGTATAACATATGAAGTGACTTTGACTGGTTGTCCTGCTTCTGGATGTTGTGCTAGGACCTTTTGGTCAAAATGATCTTTCTCCTGTTGCTGTTTATCTCGTTGTTTTACTTGTTGTTTACTTCCACTGATAGATCGTAACCATACCTAGGGTATTTGTATAGGTTCAACCGGAGTTGCGGGTCCACCCATTATTTTACCAGTGATAAGAGATGTCTGGCCTCGGAACCCAGCTGCCCCGGGGAAGGGAAAAGCTTGAATATCACTAATATCAGAGACATTATTCAGGTTCACTACGCTTTGTCGTGCTTGCATGACTTGTGGGGCATTTTGTGCAACGCCTGCATAGATATTTCGTTGACTGGCCCTTCCCTCTGTTCACATTCAGCCAATTTGTGAGTAGAACTATTACATTTCAGACATGTGGGTGCTTGATTGGTATAATGTCATTTAGTCGATATCCTTCCGCGTAAATAGTCGAGGGGAAAGTCGAAATTGTTTTACGCCATTCCGAATTGTGTATTCACTTTGCTGATTAAAAAGTTCATCATTGATTAATATCACTTGCTCATAACGCAGGAGGTTCTGTTGAATAATATCATCAGGGAGTTCGGTAAGACAAATAGACAACCCCACTATTGTTGGCAGTCTGTCTGCCATGGCAATAGGCAATGCATGTTGCTCATTTTCATACTGATACGGGACCGTCAACGGATATTTACTGAGTATATCTTCCGCAATAACTGACTCATTAATTTTCACAAATATCAATTTCCAAAAAAATATATATTTCCGTACTGATTTTATTCTGTGCGGGTAATTGAAATACAGAACGAATCCAACGATGTATATCGAAACTACTTGGTCTCACTGATAATTGTCAAGTACTAAACTGTAGTGTGTTAACTCGCGGGAACTACATTCTATTTTGTATGTGCTTGTCACAAATCATTTGCACTTTGTGTAAAACCAATTAAGTAGCCCTTAACATTTGTGTTTTTCATTATGTAACTGCATTTAACATGGAGCATTCTGTTCTCCCTTTAACCGCATGGTTGCTTAGTTAACCTCCATGTTTGTCTTTTCGATATCAAAAACTATTATCCCCTACACTCCCTACAAGCAGGAGAAAACACTTTCCTAGTTATTCCTGTTTTACTTGAAACCATATTCACAATCAGTCACTGCGTGCCCGTGAAAGAAAAAAAATGATCGCCTTCCACACACGAAATAGTACAAACACTGACACTAACCAACTCACGGAGCCAACACTACGTTCGCGTCGCTCACCGTCTGACAGTGTTCTTCCTGAGCAACGGTGACTCGTGTATCTTTTGGGTACTAAATTTAGTTACAAATTTATTTTATTATTTTCTGCCCACTTCTGAACTTCATTAGAAAATTGCATCCTTGTAAATGATTTGTAAAGTATCTAATATATTAGTATGTTGTTATTATTTCCCCTACTACTATGGTAGGGGAAACATTTTATTAGTTATGTGAACCATTACACGTTTTAAACAAATTGTTTGGACATATACCTCTAATATGTTTTTTTCCAGGAACCTATACAAAGTCGTTGATTAAAATACTGAAATATTCATGCACCCGTCACATTTAGTTAAAATTACTTAGTCTACTTTTTCTGTAAAAATAATACCGTATTTTATAGCATGTGCCCTTATTCCACCAGGCCAATAAATTAATAGTGAACATCGATGGTGATCAGTGACGCAATTGCTATATCGTTTCAGGATTCTTACTTATGCGCTTCACAGTAATGGCTCATAAGCGTGACTGCACAATCTGAACAACCATTCTCATTTATAGGCTACGGGGAGTGAGCGAGAAGACATGTGTCCTGGTAATTGAGTCCCCGTAATGCTCCCAGTTTACCCATTTGGCTAGGAATACGAAAAATAAGAACTTACGGCGAATATTAGCAGTATGGACTCATGATATGATTCGCGAACTGGCCTCAATCAAGTTCATTTGCTCCAGAACCCAGATTGGCTTCCGCTCCTACTGATGTTGCTTTCACAGTCATTGTTAAGATTAATTTGCCTGTTTTAGGTTTACCTTTCGGGTAAGTTTTGAAAGGAGTTCCATCTGGTTATGTATTTGTATGAAAAGAGAGTAACTCTTTTGCTCAAGAAAAATATTTTCAAAGAATCTTTCCAACAAGAGGAAAAAGTTAAATGTTTTAGTGATGGTACCAAACGCTTAGGACTTCAAATAACATCAACCACAAGAGAAATGTAAGTGTAAAAATAAATGGTTTGATATTGTGAGTGGTGAAAAATAAGGGACATGGTATTACTAACAATAAGACGAACTAATTAAAAGATCATGATGAAATAAATCTCTCTATAAGTGGCGTAATCACCGTGCTTCGTGTAAAATGCAAACGTCATGAAGAGAAGGAGATAAGGCAAAGTTTCGTGCATTGTATAAATTTAATGTTCCCAATCCTGTGAATGGATTGCTCAAGAAAACACTTGTGTACGTCAGCATTTATGTCATTACGCAAGATAAAGAACAAATAACGAGACATATCAGTTACTGAACAGACGAAACTCGGCATAACAGTCTCTGTGAGACATTCGAGGATAACACAAAACTCCACCCATAGACTTTAACATTCCCCAAACTTTGGATAACCAGCTTAACCTTCTTCGACTGAATCAAAAGCTGAAAGTAGTTAGTCCAACCATACCATAAGAAGGGTTGTCCATTTTGTACAAGACATTAAGTAATTGAATAGAGCAACTAGAGATGGCATCCCGTACTTCACAAAGTTGTGTGTGCAAAATGTGCAACTGCTATGTAATTGCTGAAGAAATTGTAAACCACATAACTAGGATAGATCCTTTGGAAAGAGCAACGTAATATTTTTTTACTGAAGCTCAAAATGTTGCATTAGTTTTGTATTAAGTTTACCTTTCCTAAAAGTGAGCTTTTCTCAATAGTTTTATTTCTAATCTCAAAACTATGTGCTGTAGTCTTCTTTATCCAAAATATCAATTTAATATTTGGAGAGGCACATTATGGGCATATTAAGTCCGTGCCTTGCATATTACAATATACCATTAAAGGTGACAATAAATATCTCGTATGTAAAGTTTTTTTTTACATTAAGTTGGTGTTATCTAACAATTAACAGGGGGGAAATGGCGGATTTTGCAGTTGAAAATTTGTATTAAATAAAACAAATTGTAAATTGACCGTTTACTTGTTACGACTTTTCAACAGAAAAACCGCAATATTTACTTTTCAGTAAATAAAATGTGACACAAATTGTAGATACCAGGAATCAATGTTTCACCATCGATAGTATATGGTAATATGGAAGGCCCTGGCTTAAGATGCTCATAACGTGCCTCTCCAAATATTGCAAGAGCCGTCAAAATAACCAGGCTAAGAAATGCGGAATGTATTTGGTGGTGAGTTTTCCTCGAGCTGACATCTCGCACACTCTTTACAACTCACACGCACACGAAAACCAGAAATGAACGCGCGATAATCACATCATCAAGTGCATCAACCCCAATCAAATCTTTTCGCATTACTCAGCATGGCTATCTGGTGAGCTTACTAGAAAACATTATGGGCATCATTTTCAGTCCGTGCTTTGAAACAATGAGAATGAACTACTTTCAGACCTACTTACTTATTGCAAGTACATAATGTTCTCCATACTATGTACACACAAGTCATAGAAAATGGCCAATGTAAAGCTTTTCCAATTTGGCAACAGGAAATTACTCTAATGGAGCGTTGACGATAATTTTGTAATGAGTATTGATTCATTAATCCCACATTGTACTGTTTCAAATTTATAATGTGACCAGATCGTCCAATTTCTATGAATTTGAGTGTACAAAAAGTGTACATATTTATTTATATATATATATATATATATATATATATATATATATATATATATAT
>JAGDQP010050124.1:0-14322 GCA_022664845.1 Lepisma saccharinum | reverse complement strand
TATATATATATATATATATATATATATATATATATATATATATATATATATATATGAGCCATAGATGATACTATAAGCCCTAAGTGTGTATAGCTAGTAGGGCTTTAGTTAGAATAACTAAATTAAATTTCAATACACTTTTCTTTTGGTTACATAGAAATCTCCCTGAAATTTTTGTTAGTTGGCAAGCCTACCAGCTGGTCAAAGGTACGGGTGAAACTTCCAGTGGCGGAGCGTACAAAAATATTTCTGGTGGAACTTTTAATGCGTAACTGAGAATTACATTTTCCTGTTAAAATTAAGACAGGAGCACATGCGCGTAAAAATACTAAGAACAGTTGCTCCATGTCACCAATTTACCCGTCCAGTCCCTGTTTTCTACGTCGAGCTCAGAACTAGAGAGTGAGAGCAGTGTTGTCAGTTGGCGGTATTTATCCCACCAAACGCGATTTGCGAGGCCTGGCGGGTTTTTACTTACTAAAACGGGATTCCGGGAATTCAAGCACGATGTCAACTTCCAATGCAAAGAAGTTGCTTTTTCAGTTTCCCTTATATATTATACCGTCGCGTTGAAGGCAGAAGGGCGAAAGTGAAATATTTTTTTAAATATAACTTACCCCCGTCTATCTTGAAAGCGACGATCACACACATTGATTTTGTATGTGAAAGTTATGCAAGCCCCATAATTACAATTATTTTTTGTTGATAAAGAGTTCGGCGGGATTTCACCAATGGCTTGAAGGGATTTCGATATTAGAAAAACTGACAGCACTGAGTGACAGTGTACATATGCTCCCCCCTTTTCTGCTACACTGCAACAAATTCCTGAAAGGGGTCTCGTTTTAAAATAACTACTTCTTCCTCAAAAATAAAACGTTAAAATTATTCTCTTCGAGATAAAAAAACTTGCACTGTGAGTTTTTTTTCCAATTTGCCATGGTGAAGCCATGGCAACACCCACTGAAATGGTTACGCCCTTTTTATGGGAAAAGCTTTGAGAGATAAGGCGGGATGGATGAGTTGGAGCTGGTCTACGATGTTTTAGGGAGCTCATTATTATTTATTATTTACCAGATTTGTATCGTTACGATTTTGAATCGTAACCATTCACTTACGTGGGATTATAAGAAACTTAAAATATGTATATGATAAATGATATATAAAAATGAATTCAGAAAGTGCTTGCACGCCACAATCACAACATTCAGATAAGTTAGTGTAGACAAATGAATGTTATATTATGTCCCCGGGGCGACACGGGGCGCTGATGGGAGACAATGTGAGTCCTGTTAGTATTTGATGGATTACTGTGCATGTGATGGAAGTATGTGATGAGGCGGGTGCGGAGTGGCGAGTGATGTGAGTTCTGGAATGTGGTGATGATTTGTTGAAAGAGAGGAAAGGTAGACACTGAGAAGAAGTTATAGTGGATTGTCGATTAGTTGCTGGCGAGGATGAGCATGGTACGTGGCGTTAGCGTATAACGTGTCTAACAACAGTGGGTGGTAATCTTCATAACGACTTGTGATGTAGCGGGTGCGTAAGTTTTCTAAATGAAACAGTATATTGGGTATAGTGACTCGTGCGTAAAGGTCTGTTTTTGGGCTGGGGAGTTTGATTCGGTAAGCAATACGGAATGAGTGTCGTTGGAGAATTTTGAGTTTATTATAGAATGAGGATGATGCTGCAAGCCAAGCTGGGTGTCCATAGGTTAAGACAGATCTTAGAAATGCTTTGTACGTATTGATGATAGTGGTTGGCGCTAGACCCCATGTTGTGCCTTTAAGTCTTTTAAGGAGATTTAGACGGTTATAAGCTTTTGTGATGATCTCTTTTAGATGTGGTTTCCATGTTAGATGATAATCAAAGATAATGCCTAGGTACTTGACGGTGTGGGATGGTTTGATTCGTTTTTGTTGTACTGTAAGATGAACTTTCGAAGGGTTTCGTTGAACACGGGAACGTTGTTTTGGTGGTAAGAAGACTATTGACTGTGTTTTAGCAGCATTGATTGTTAGTTTCCAAGTAGAACACCAGTTGGTAAATGTGTCGATTGCTGTTTGCATGGCACGGTTGATTTGCTGAATAGTTTGAGCTGTGACTAAAAGGGCTGTGTCATCTGCATATTGATAAAGGTGAACAGATGCTGGTAAAGGTGGAAGGTCTGTGCAGTACATTATGTAGAGTAATGGGGAGAGTGCTGAACCTTGTGGAACTCCTGTATGTAAAAATATGGGAAAACAGCTAGTGTGGTTAATGGTGATGTATGCGAGACGTTCAGTAAGGAAGTTGTAAATGAATCTGATATATGCTATTGGTAGATGAAAGGTAAGTAATTTCCAGATAAGTCCTGCGTGCCATACTTTGTCGAAAGCTTTTTCCAAATCAAAAAGAACGAGGCATGACGGTTTGCAGGTATTGTAATGCCCGGAGATATGAGTGGAAAGACGGAGTAGTTGGTCCTGGATACTGTAGCCGGGGCGGAATCCTGCTTGGTGTGTTGGTAAAAGGTTTCGGTCTTGTAGGTGGATATGGAGGCGTTTTAGTATAATACGTTCAAGGATCTTGCTTAGGGTGGAAGTGAGTCGGTAGGAGCTTATTTTGTCAGGAGGCTTGCCGGGTTTGAGAAACATTAAGGTTTTAGAGGTTTTCCACTGTGCTGGTATGTATCCTGATCGCAATACAAAGTTGTAGATGACTGCTATAAGTTGGAGTAGGTGATAAGTCCTTCCTTAATATGGCGGTATGTGATACCGTCCTAGCCTGGAGCGGTATTTTTCTTTCGAGCGGTGGTGCTGACTATTTCTTCGACGCTGATAAGTGCGGTGAGAGGTTTGTCATTCCTGAGACGATGATCTGAGTTTGGTTGTAGTTCTGGTGATGTAATGTTGAGTTTATTCACCGGATGTGTCCTGGCGATGATATTCTGCTGCCGTGTGAAGATTTCCTGTAGATACTTTGCAAAGGCATCGTTTTTTTCCTGATCAGTTAGAATCGGTTGATTGTCTTGAAGCAATGGGTATGTTGTTGTTGTCTTTTTTCCAGTGAGGAGGTTGAAACGTTTCCAGAATTTCGTCGGATGTGCTGTGTCTCGGAGTTGGTTACAGGTCTTCACCCATTGTCTAAGTTTGTATGCTGTTATGTAGTTTCGAACTGATCGCTGTAGTTGCCTATGGCGTTGCAAAGCTGCGTTTAACCTGTCTAGAGCGTTTAACCTGTGCGAGATATTCCGGTGATAATTTCGGCTTGTATGGCGTTGTTGTAGATGTTGATATGTTCTGTGCTGAAGCTGTCTGAATAGTTTCGGTGATGTTTTGTAGCGTCTGGTACAGTTCTTCCTCGTTAGTTGGTTCCTCAACGTTTAGCAGTTTGTCGTTGATGAAATTTCTGTACTGGTTCCAATTGGCGAGATCGTATCTTGTGATGGTTCTTGGTGGGGGTAGGGCAGGTTGTTGAGATGGTAGACGGTGTAGAGTAAGTTTGATGGGTACATGATCGCTTCCTACAGTAGGTGAGAGCGTTGAATGAGGTTAGGGGAAAGGATGACTATATCTGGGGTAGTTTGTGTAATCGGACGGGTAGGTTTGGGTAATTGTTGTAGTATGCCGTTCGTATTGTTGTTGATATAATTGGTGAACTGTTTTTTCTGTCTATCGGATCTACTATGAATATTGATATCTGCCATAATTATGAATGCTTTGAAGTTATTGGAGATATACTGAAAAAATTGTAATGGGATGGGATGGCCTGGACGAACATAGATGGTGATTAAGGTTACATATAGGTTTTTGAAGTATAGTGTGGTAAGGATATGCTCTTGTAATGCAAGTTGTGGAATAGAATGGATGCGATGAAACCTAGCGCTGCCCCTCCATTAGCTCGTAAAGCCGGAATATTGCTTGCCTGATGAATGAATTTATAGCCAGAGAATTTACAGGATGATTGTGGTGGAAGGTGTGTTTCATTTAGTAGAAACGCCTGTGCTTTTTCTTCCAGCAATAAGGCTTCAAATAATGGCTTATGAGTATTGAGTGAGTAATATTGCAATATCCATATTCAGTTATGTTGACTTGTTGTTTCCCATGGATCTGGACTTATGGAAGGTGAAGCTACGAAATGAACGTATGATCCCGAGTATGTAGCATGAAAAGTGACTTGGAATACTTGTTTGGCTGCAGTTTGAATCTGTTGTAGTATATGTGAACGATGCGCTGGTTGGATATTTTGGAGTGGAAGGGTGATGAATGATAACATTTGATCAACAGTTATGGGTTTGATGAAGATGGGGTGTTTCTCTTGAGCACTGGTCATGTCGTGGGTTTGATCATGGACTCTACGTGGAACTACTAGGTCTGGTTTCGTTGGTTCTGATTGAGATCGGGCCTTACACTGATAGCTATAGGTGGGATGATCTTGTTGGCAGATGGAGCATTTTGGTGGTGACTGCATGTTATTGCACTGACGAGTAGAATGTGGTCCGGAACAATATCCACATTTTGGTTAGTTTGTGCACTGGTTTGTGGATTGAGAGTTATAACCTTGGCATTTTTCACACCTAATGGGCATTGGTGGTTGTGTGCGAAAATTCTCTACACGGTGTCTTTTTGTGTAGATATAAGCACCTAGTGTGAAGAGGTCGTTAATTGTCTCGTGTGATTATGTAAGTACTCTTACAAGATAAGTAGAACCAACTTGACATTTGATTCGCATTACTTTAGAAAATTCATACTCTTCCTGTTTGAGCTCTTCCGTAATTTCCTCATCAGTCCACGAAGGATCTACACCGCAGATGACAACAGAGAGAAGTGGTGGTTTACCTGGTGGAGGTGGTTGTTTAGTGCGTTTATCGTTTAAGCTAGTCATGGTTGCAGATGGACCAAAGATTTCTAGGGTGAATTTGTTACTTATAGATGTCGCTAGGTTCGGGTCCGGTGATGCCGACACCCAAGCTGTAAACCTATATGTCAGTAGTGGTCGTAGAAATGTGTTATATGTATTTATAAGCGTTTCTGGATGTAAGCCCCAACTTGTGCCACATAATCGTTTTAATAGATTTAGCCTGTTCTGAGCTTTTCGGTTGACCTCGTTCAGGTGAGCATTCCATGTTAAATGTCTGTCAAATGTGACACCTAGGTACTTGTCTGTGTTTGCAACTGGTATCTTAATTCCACCGACTCTAAGTTGTAATAGGGAAGTATTTCGGTATACTCTAGAAGTCCGGTTCGGAGGCAGTATAACGAGAGCTTGAGTTTTGTCGCCATTTATTTTTAGTTTCCACCTGTTGCACCATATTTCGAACAGCTGTATCATGAGGTCAGGCTGGAATTTATTACCTGTATGCTGGGAACTGTAGCCAGGAATGCGGTATCGTCAGCAAAGAGGAAGTGAAGGATATTTGAAATTGGTTTCGGCATATCTGCACTGCAGTGTATAATATGTAGAGTAAAGGAGAAAGAGCTGATCCTTGTGGTACTGCTGGTCTCGCCCGTATTGCGCGTGACTTCGCTTGGTTTATTATAATATATATGAGACGTTCCTTGAGGAAGGATGTGATAAAGCGGATAAAATATAAAGGAAATCGGCATCTCTGCAGTTCGTATAGCAGTCCAGCATGCCAAACATGGTTGAAGGCTTTTTCTATGTCAAAGAGGAGAAGACAGGATGGTTTTGTCCTATTGACTGTGAAGTTAGTTAGTTAGTTAAAGATGCCCCTCTGATGAGGAGTACAAAGAGTTACGTCCTTTCTTTCCAGAGTTGTTCATAATATATTTTGTATTTCAATTATTGTTAGATGTTCTAAGTGATTTTTTTAATATAATTTCCTGAGGATTATTTGGCATGGGCATGATTTTGTGAGATGTAGCTTGGCTTATTTTATAAATTGTTTTTACAGGTCATAAATGTGCCGGTAGTTCTCTACTGCCATGTCTTTGTAAGTGTCGTGATCTGGATGGTCGGGTGGAAGTGTTCTGACATACAGTGCAAGGAGGTGATCTAGAGGTGAGAAATGGAAGCGTGGAGCGGCAGAAATGTTTAGGTCGGTTCGGATAATATCTTGCATCAACGGATGGTCCGTGCCAAAACGTTTTGCAATGTAGTTGTATCGAAGTGAAGCTATGTGTGCAGTGATCTCAGGGAAACTGATTCTATTTTAAAGTTCTTGGGTTGGACTCGGGAGTTTGATCCTGTAGGCTGTACGTAGGGCATGTCTTTCTAAGATTTTAAGCCTTTCGTAATATTTGGCCGATGCCGACACCCAAGCTGTAAACCCATATGTCAGTAGTGGTCGTAGAAATGTGTTATATGTATTTATAAGCGTTTCTGGATGTAAGCCCCAACTTGTGCCACATAATCGTTTTAATAGATTTAGCCTGTTCTGAGCTTTTCGGTTGACTTCGTTCAGGTGAGCATTCCATGTTAAATGTCTGTCAAATGTGACACCTAGGTACTTGGCTGTTTTCGCAATTGATATCTTAATCCCACCGACTCTAAGTTGTAATAGGGAAGTATTTCGGTATACTCTAGAAGTCCGGTTCGGAGGCAGTATAACGAGAGCTTGAGTTTTGTCGCCATTTATTTTTAGTTTCCACCTGTTGCACCATATTTCGAACAGCTCTATCATGCGTTCGAGGCTGGAATTTATTACCTGTATGCTGGGATCTGCAGCCAGGAATGCGATATCATCGGCAAAAAGGAAGTGATGGATATTTGGAATTGGTACTCCTGTTCCTTGTGGTACTCCTGTTCTCGGTCGTATTGCGCGTGACTTCACTTGGTTTATTATAATATATATGAGACGTTCCTTGATGAAGGATGTGATAAAGCGGATAAAATATAAAGGAAATCGGTATCTCTGTAGTTTGTATAGCAGTCCAGCATGCCGAACATGGTCGAAGGCTTTTTCTATGTCAAAGAGCAGAAGACAAGATGGTTGTATCCTATTGAACTGATGAGTTATGATGTTGGTCAGTCTTAGAAGCTGGTCGTGCGTGCTGCTGGAAGGTCTAAATCCAGCTTGTGATAGTGGTAATATTGACTTGTTTGGTAGTATCCAGTGGATTCTTTGTACTATTATGCGTTCTAGTATCTTACCTAGTGTAGATGTTAGCTGAATAGGTCTATATGATCCTAGATTTGTTGGGTCTTGTTTGGCTTGAGAAATAGAATCATGTGAGAAACTTTGAATTGAGGCGGATATAGTCCAGCTCTGAGAAGGAACGTGTATAGAACAGCCAGCAGTTCGAAAAGGATCGTAGGTCCTTCCTTGATATGACGATATGTAATATTGTCTGGTCCGGGTGCAGTACTTTTCTTGTGGCGAACGATTGAATGTATTTCCTCTTGTGTTATTGCTTCATTCAGTAGTGTATTGGGCATGTCATTAATGTCACGTTCGTTTGGTTTGTGCTTGTCATCGTTGGCTATTATTGTCGCTTTTACCTTTTCGTGAAATGGTAGTGTGAATGTTTTTTTTGGGGGAAATAAACCTTTTCAATGTGAGATGCAAACGCATTGGCTTTTTCATTATCGGTTTGTGGTGCTTGATGGTTGTGTATAATAGGGTACGTTGATAGTTTGGTTGTGCCTGTAAGCTGGTGAAACTTTTTCCAGAACAGCGTTGGATTTTTAGTTTGTTCTAGTTTAGTGCATGCTCTATTCCACTCTAGTCGTTTGTAAGCGATTATGTAGTTCCTGACCATCCTTTGATATCTTCTTCTCAAGTTTAGTACTTCTTCACTTCTGGTTCTTTTGTATTCGTTATACAAGTTTCGCACCTGTGTTGCGTATGCAGCATAGGGAGGAGGTAGTCGTGGTTTGTAGGGTTGGACTTTTTTCGTCGGAATACTTGAAGTGGAAGCGTCTTGGGTACTTGTTTGCACAAAGTCAGTTACTTGTATGGCATCATGTATGGAGTTGAGGCTAGGAGCGCATGAAAGTTTGTTTGTTAGTTCTGTCCTATATTTGTTCCAATCAGCTCTAGAATTGTCAACTGCTGTTTTCTTAGTAGTATTATAGCTGACGGAGTGTGTTTGAAATTCAAGCAGAACTGGTAAGTGATCACTTCCAATGTCATCCAGAACTTTAACATTCACCTTGTTTATGATTGTGGATGATACAAGCACGACGTCAGGAGTAGTATTGCTTATAGGTCTTGTCTGTTGAGGGAGATCCAGCATGTGAGCGCTTGTGTTGGTATCGATCATCGAACTGATATTTGTTCGTTCTTGAGCACTGTGACTATGGAAGTTAATATCGGCCATAATAACATAGTGTCTAAATGTATCTGACAGATATTGAAAAAACTGGAATGGAATTGGATGGTGAGGTCTGACGTAGATTGTGGCTAAGGTGAGGGTAAATTGTGCGAGCTGCGCAATGGAAAGACACCTTGAGGGGCTGAAGTACAAAGAGAAAGAAATCGTACACATCGTGAGAAACTAAACATGATCGGAACAACTTCGTACAGATTAAAATGCTATCGCAATGCAAGTATAAACTTCAAATCAGTTTGCTTTGCTGCAATCAGAAAATTACAAAATTGCAATGATACTATTGCCCTTCCATTTAGCGAGCATCTTTGCCTTCATCTAACTCTATATTTTACAACGTTTTGTGATAAAATGTGTAAATTCCAGATTCCTGTTATTTATTTTCCTTTAAGGGTATCTCGTTTCTAATTATTCCGAAATTAATGAACGTTTGTGGTTCATTTGAAAGGCAAAATTCCTCTTTCAAGCTTTACTACATGTAGCAATGTCAGGGGACGGCCGAAGGGAAAGTTTTACAGAACGCCAAGCCAAGTAACTGTTGGCGCCCCTTGTTTCCCGCTAATCAAGAATTCATTAATAGTTTTCGTAAAAAGTTTTGCACTAACTTTAATATTAACGGGATTCCGTATCTGACTTTGTCGCCAAGTTCACTTGGTTCGGTTCTAATATTGATAACACTTGGTACTAACATTGATAGCTGCGTATGTATCTGATACGAAGATACTTGTTCGAAAGATCTGTTACGATAGCGTAAGGAAAAACTATCTCAATAAAAAAGTAAGTAAAAAGTGCCTAAATACTTAATATTACTACATTTTCATGAAGCAAAAGCACCCACTCGACACACATAAATTGAAATGGTAAAAAAAAATATCGTTTTGTCAGCAAACTTAGAATCTGTAATCACATGTGAAATATAGCCTATACATTTCACGATTATATGTTTTTAAATACAAATCAATTTTTAAATTTACAGGATGAGTTAAAAGAAAATAAAAATAAAAACACTCTAAAAAATTTAATTTTGTTTCACTGTCATGTCGTGTGGATGAGTGGTAACGCTCCCTCCCTTTGTAATCAAGGGATTTCGGGTTCGATTTTCTGTGGGGCCAAAAATGGTTAGTAGCCCACGATAAACTGTGAGTCCACTTCTTGAGACTTCATCCGATTAAATTCAATACTACAATAACTTTGTCCTTTCGTAGGGACCTTTCGGAAGAAGTTCCACAGTCCTCATTATCATGTGAACATTTCCGTTATAGATAAGATAAAATGAATTTAATGGGCGGTAACAGCACTATGGCTTACGCCCGTCTCGGTGAACATTTCCGAAATTCAGGTCCTCTAAAGTAGCGGTTTCCAAGCTTTTTGTTACGTAATGTGGTCATATTTTTTTCACTGATTCCGGGCAGAATCGTGATACTGCTACTTCTTCCTTGCTGCAACAGTAAATTTGGCTACTTTTGTTTTTTACTCACCACTCCATGAAAGTACTGTATTCTTAAGAATTTGTTCTTAGCTATGCTCCTTGAATTTGGAGTTTCGAAATGACTAGTGGTTACCAAAATCAGAAAATTCCTAGAGTTCATTTAGAAAACAGAAATGACCACAAAAAAATACATATTTCAATGACTTAGGAATTTAGTTAAAAAGTAGAGAACACAAAATTAGGACCACTGAAAGGAGTACGTCTGGTAGCCTTAGACAGAGGTCGTTTTCAAATGTTTCTTTGTAAATAGAACAATTTTAAAAAAGAATATATTTATCCTTCAAACCGTGGAGAGAAATACCCAGGGCTGAGTGCCTTAATCCAGTGACTCCCCGGAAACCTGGAGCGAATGGACACCCTATTGTTACACCGTCTTAAAGTTTGAAAAAATATTGCGAAAAACTGTGATAATCCAAATGTGAAAGTGGAATAATCATAAAACAAATATTTCTTTAGTACTTATGAAAAAGAATCATGTTTTGGAAAAGCTTGAATGAATGTCATTTTGAATTGAAATGCACGAAATGCTTAATACAAGCTTACATATAATGATGATTTATGAGCAAATATCATGTTTATTTATTTAAATGCATTTATAAAAATCATTTATAATAATGAGTAAATGTGATGGATAGTTAATGGAATGTCTTTAAAATTAGAAGCACACTCTCACGTTCAGACAAGTTTAATAAGGTTAAAGACAAACTTAAAAGTTAATGCGATTTATGGGATTGCTTTGCATGAATGAGTGAGCCTTCATCGAGGTTGAAACTTCTTCATTTCAGCCTAAAATTGCTTCCTGCACAAAGCATATATCGGTATTTACTTATCAAAAATATAATATTTTAAAAATACCCTTTCACACAAATAAATTGTAGTAAACACCACCGTTTTGACGCAGGTTTAGGTATTTCTGTGTATTCTCCTCGCAGATTAATCCACAATGGAACTATGCTTTTTTTAAAAAAGTTTTCAAAGCTGAGTCACATCATAACTCAAGGAGTCTTCTTCAGCTGATGGCAGTTCCACTTTTTAATAGCTGAACAAAGAAACACTATCAAATATTATTTGAAAATTCGTATGCCATATCGTGCTTCGCTTGCTTCGTGATTATGCCGCCTGACTGTTTAAATATAAACACTTTATTTTCACGTAATTTTTACGGCTTTTTAAATTTAAGGTGTTACGTTGACGTAACATGTTTTCGTTATATTTCTACAGCGTTGGATTCGCCGTGTTTTGAAAAGGTGTTGAAAACCATCGCTTTGACTCTAAAGGGGGAGGTCCTTTTAAGTCTCTTAGATTCCTTCATCTCTACTCCCCATAGATCTCTGGAAGTACCAGTCAGACGAAGATCAGCCATACACCGTTGGATTTTCCGTGATCTTAAAGGATAGAGAAATCTATTAGTTTTCCTCTAAAGATGGCAGATCTTAGCTTTGTCCGCCTGTACCCCAAACATCTCAGAGACTAGAAGTCAGACTGAGATGATTCATACACCTTTGCATTTCTCATCGTCTGAAAGAGTGCAGAAATCTATGACGTTGACTCTATTTTTTTATTAGTTCTGATACGAACATTTGATATTATACTGAGGCGTTTTGGTTTTGTTTATAAAATCATGGGTTTCTACTTTACGCAACAAGCTTTTCAGTCCCTTAGTTAGGGAACCGCTGCTCTAAAGGATTGTCTCACAAGTTTCCACTTTTAACTGCAAGACTTGAACCGTCTTGCAGAGGTCTCTCATCTGATGCATCTGAAAGAAATTGGAATGTTATATTTAAGAGTTCCTTGCAGTGGCGCAGCAAACTATTGCAGAGCCCTTCCGATGAATCAAGAAAAGATACCTAAATTTTAAATACTAGTAATAATAATAATATATGTGCAAAGGTTTAGTATTTACCTTGTCTACAAATGTTCTATTGTTGAGGAAGTTTACGAATCTAAAAGTAGGGAACTTTGATGTTTAATATACGCCGCTACCTGGAAAGGTAAGGAGGAACATCTTCAATCTCATGCATTTCTATGCAACGAACATTAAGAAAAAACACTAATTATTTAATTGCAAGGGTGCTGTTCGATTTGAAGAAATACATTAAAGAAAGAGGAGGAACATATTAACTAACGTATTTTATAGATTGGGAACCGTCATATGAAAAAAGGCGATATGTTAGAAACACTGTTTACAGGAAACGCAGACAACTGATTATCTTTCTAGGAACGCTAATGTTAAAGAAAAAATTAACACGTCTCATTCTTAGAGAATAAGAATTGGATTGAAATTCAATTTAGCTCCCACTTTGGCCCACAAATGCATATAAATGTGCACATTCATAGAATCCATATATAGAATAAAATATCTAACCTGACTTAACCTATGCCATATGAAGTTTGTATCTTAAGTATAACGAAAAAAAATGCATATAAATTGATTTTCTAGCCTTTATACGTGAAATGCATAAATTATTATAAATGTAAATGGAATTAAAACGTAACAATTTTTGAAAAGGGAAAAGAAAGGAAAAATTGTTTTGTAAAAAAAAAATTTCACTAGTTCAGAATGGAACCTGCGTAGAAGCCCGACAATGCTAATAACTAGGCCAACCGGCCGCCGAATTCACAACGGTTTGGAATGCGTAACAAACGTTAATGGGATAGCAGGGAACGCCGGGAGTTGAATAATATTACTTCCCCGCGTGCGTTCAATTCACGCAAAATAACATGGTTGATTGTGGACTGGCCATTAGGTTCAATGAGAGAGGTCTTTCTATGCCCTTCTTTGTGATACTGAGGAAGCGGTCAGAATTTTCTTACAGTTAGGGACACTTTATCGGTAACATGGCAATTACAAAATAAAAATTGAAGCTAACATTTGCTACTTCAGGTAATCTTGAGAGGAAAGATTATTAAATGTGAATCCTTGACAGGATCCTAAGATATATGTGGTAAGATAACTTTTAACTCATTTAATGGGAGAGACGTTGCTCCAATAAAAAGAAAGAAATATATAAATTCATAATATGTCAAATGAACAAAACACATCGCTAAATGTCAAAACCCTGCACCTAAATTAACTTTATTTATTCATGTGAGATTTCGTTATAAAACAACTAATCCCTCTGCAAATATATTTACAAAGAAAACCTGTACAGAGCAGAAATCATGCACCTATTTTATACTATAGCTACGGTGAAGTAGTGACTAATACGCACATAATGCATCCTCTATTAGATGCACTAAGTTTTATTCGGATCTCAGCGACAACATATCGTGACCCTCCCTTGTAAGTTCTTAGTCCTTATTACTTTACAGTAAAAAAAAAGTCATATTTAAATACAATGTTTCTGAACACTGTTGTAGGTCTTTTGTATGAAGAAAGAATATAAGAAGGTCACTTTAATGGATTTCAAAGAACTGGGTGTTATAGAAACACGAGTGATGGTTAAGTAACTTATTTTAAGCTACTTCGAATATTTTACATGCTATTCAAAACTAGAATGTATTACTATGCGTATATGTGAGGAAATGTATTGTTCTATTCAGGGACGGATTTTTACGTCTACGCGCCATAGACCGATGACTTCCAGCGCCCCTCCTGTTTCCCTTCCTAGTTCTCACTCGTCCCGCCCTTTTCTTCTTTTCACCTTAATATTATGACCAATTACTCTTCTTCATCCTCTCGCTATTCAATAATAATAATAATAATAATAATAATAACAAGATAATAATTATTTAACTCTGCTCATATTGTTGGGAGGATACTATTGGAGGGGATCTTGGAGAAGTAGGAGTTTGTGGTGAAAACTGGCTTGATCTTGCCCAGGATGGACTCCTATGGCGAATGTTTGTTACTGCGGCGATGAATTTGCGAGTTCCGTAGGCCACAGAGTAAGTAATATTGTTATATACAAAATAGGGTTCAATAACACAAAGCCCTGCAGCGAGCGCTCCTACTTCAATTATTGCAGGCCAGTGGCTTTTGATGACGGTGAGGGGGAGCACAGGGGAATACACCAGGAACAGTTTGGATGCTTTTCCGCTAAATGTTTTTTTTTTAAATTTATCATTTTCCAAATCGTATTGCTAAGTTTCATCATGGAATATGACACAGGTATCCCCTAAAATTTATATTTATAGATAGTTAGGTTTGTCTGTAAACAAATCCAAGTCTTTTTAAAAGATTAATTGATGAAAGAAGGAAGAATATATTCTCCCTTGAGGAGGGGACGCACCCTCTCTTGATCCGGCACTGCTGTAGGATTTTTGTGGAAGACGTGCTAGTTGCACTGAACAAGAAGGAAATACAAAAAAAAATTTATTCGCAAAAAAGCACTTTAAAGTAAAATAAACAAAAACCATGAGAATCCATACAATTAGTAGTTATTGTCCATAAAACAGAAATTTGTTTACCTTCAAGATAAATACGTTAGCAGCTCTCTGAATGTTAAACGCCATCATCGTCAATATTTATCTCCTGAAGATATAAAGGCAAACTAGAAAAAAATAATAAAAACTTTTTAAAGACATACTTTTCTTAAACAACTCGTACTAAAAAAAAAAAAA
>JAGDQP010050123.1:0-14322 GCA_022664845.1 Lepisma saccharinum | reverse complement strand
AATATAGTCTTGTTCAGCAGTTCAGTGGATTGAAAGTTGTTTAAAGTTATACTTCAATTCAAATCAACAAGAGGCAATCCAACGTGATATTAAAAAAAAAAACAAAAAAAAAACAGCAATACATCAGATCATTTATTGTAGTATTTTTCTATCTTGTACACAAGAGCAGAAGAGAATGGACCGCACCACATACAGCGTCTACTAAGAATAGTGCTTTAACAAAAGTTCTTTTGATTTTGAAACTATTCTCCCCAACAACCTGAGTTTTGGACGGTGGTTGCATTCAATTGGTCTTACCTAAAAGAATGCTTTCTTCCCCTGTATTTTTTTTTCCTTTTTAAATATTGCTGCAAATAACAACAGAATCTTATTTTGAACAGAATCTTTAAAATACCGCGAAAGAATAAACAAACAATGAAAGGAACGACTGACTAACTCCATTGATACAGTGGAAGGAACAATGGAATGCAAGATGCTAATCCCGCGAGACTGCCCTTCCCACACCATCGGTTTCAACGCGAGGTCACTTCCTCCCTGCTTCCTCCCTAATGCTTTCTTCATCCGTCAATTCATAGGTAGCGCGAGTTTCTACATGAAACGATTGAACGCTAAAGAGTACGAAGGATGGACTGCATGTATCCTTGGCCTAAGGAGGCAAAAAAGGTCACAAGGAAAGGGAAAGACGTAATACATTATGTCAAGAAAGTACCGGGAATCGGTCAATAAAACACAAAATATGCATTATTCATCCAAATTTATTGTATCGTCTTCAAAGTAGGCCCCTTCCGAAATAATACACTTATGCCAACGAATAATCCAATCATCAAAACATTTTTGAAACGCATTTTCCGGAATCGACTTCAGTACTCGCCGCGAATTCTCTTTGATGTCTTCTGTCGACTGAAAACGGGTGCCTCGAAGTGGTAATTTGAGTTTCGGAAAGCGAAAAAAGTCGGCCGGAGCCAGATCAGGGGAATACGGTGGTTGTTCGATAAGATTTGTTGAATTTTTGGCCAGAAATTCGTTCACAATGATAGCCTTTCGAGATGGTGCGTTATCGTGGTGCAAGATCCATGAGTTTTCTTTCCACAAATCCGGTCTTTTTCGACGAATTTGCTCTCTCAAACGCCGCATAACGCTCAGATAATATTCTTTATTTACTGTCTCACCTTCTGGCAAGAATTCCGAGTGCACAACACCGCGATAATCGAAAATACTGTCAACATCACCTTCACTTTTGATCGACTTTGACGTGCATTTTTCTGTTTCATCTCAGTTGGAAGGCGCCATTCCGAAGCTTGTTGACTGGTTTACATGTCAAACTCGTAAAACCATGTCTCATCGCCAGTTACAATGCGTTTTATGAATGTGGGGTCGGAATTGACTCGTTCTAGCATGTCTTCAGCGACCCTTACACGATTGAGTTTTTGCAGAAAATTCAGGTCTCTCGGCACTAGTCGAGTGGCAACGCGTTTCATGCCCAAACAATCCTTTAAAATGGTACGAATTGATTCGTGAGTCACAGAAAGTTCAGCGGCTATCTCTCTCAGACTTAAACGACGATTTTCAGTCACCATTTCCTTTACTTTAGCGATGTCAAGTTCAGTTGAAGACGTTGATGGTCGACCTTAGCGAGGCAAATCTTCCACCACATCTCGACCGCTTTTGAATGCACTGTACCACTCATACGCACGTGTTTTTGATAAAGTCGATTCACCGTAAGCCTTATGTAACATTTCGGCACACGAAATTCCATTTGCAATGCAAAATTTAAGACAGATTCTTTGTTCCACATTTTAATCCATTGTAAACATCGCACACACAGACTTGAGATGGACTGACAAATGGAGCACTGTAAACAAACTAAATGACAGATGGCGCTCAAACTCCGCGCGAGCATAGAGGGTAGTTGTGCTAACATAGCGACAAGAAGAATTTCAACACTCCCTTTAAGTGGGCTTTGTAAATGTACAATTCCCGGTACTTTCTTGACAGAATGTATGATCAGTCCTTAAGATGGCCGACCTTCCAGTAGGAAAGAGAATAGGAGATGAAAGGTACATTTAGGATGCACTCTTAATAATAAGATAGACCTATACCGCCTACCTATTTTCATTTGCGCTAAGTTGCATCTGATTTTGAACCCTGTATTTAGGTGGCTCTGGCGACTATTTTCAGTCAATGGTTATTTCCAGTAGTAAGCACCAGAGCCACTAAAGCCAGGGCTCAATGTCAAGCTATTTTGAGCAAAAAATCCATTAATTTTGGCACAGACGAAAATAGCTAAGCGGTATAAGTCTTTATTATTACTTAGTCTATGTTAAAAGCTATATTTTCCAACTTAAGGTTATCCCAAAGGTCTAATGCGATTTTTCACTATCACAGATTGGATTCCAGTTAGAAGTATGCGATGAGATAGGTCTACAGGTAAACATAAATAAAACAAAATACATTATAACAAGAAACACAGGGAATGAAGGAAATGAAAACATAAGAATTAGGGATGAGGTCATAGAGAAAGTAAACAAATTTAAATACTTGGGAGAATACGCAAAAAAAATGAGGTCACGGAAGAAATAAGAAGCCGCTTAGTATCGGGGAACGCATGTTTCTATTCAGTCCAAAAACTTCTAACATCACGATTAATATCAAGGAAATTGAAATTAAAAATATACAGAACGGTTATTCTGCCGGTAATACTTTACGGTTGCGAAAGTTGGAGTACGACCCTAGCAGATGAACATAAATTACGTGTATTTGAAAATAAGGTTTTGAGAAAGATGTACGAGCCGAAACGCGACGAGATGACTGGAGAATGGAGAAGACTGCATAATAAAGAACTCCACGGACTGTACGATTCACCAGATGTTGTAAGAATAATGAAATCGCGACGACTAAGATGGGCAGACCATGTAGCTCGGATGGGGGAGAAACGAAGATCATATTCTATCCTGGTTGGAAGGCCGGATGGAAGGAGACCATTGGGAAGACCGAGACGTCGTTGGAAAGACAATATTAGAAGAGATCTTCGAGAAGTAGGTGTCCGTGATGAAAACTGGCTTGATATTGCCCAGGATAGAATCCAATGGCGAACGTTTGTTACTGCGTCTATGAACTTGCGAGTTCCATAAGCTATAGAGTTAGTTAGTTAGTTATATGAGAATAGAAATCTAAACATAAAAAATCGTTTCTTCGATGTCTGCTGCTTCTTCGGAACTATAGAGGAATAAACTTCTCTAATTTCGTCGTCATCCTTCTCTTTTACTAGAGAAGAAGATGGTAATAATGAAGGAGATAGTCTATCAGCCTTTACTTTTGACCTTAAATAACTATATATTGTACGGTCTCCTGTATCCTCTTCTTCTGCATTAGCATTAGCAAGTAATGTCAGCGTCTCCACAACCTCGTCATCTTCCGCTGTTAAGTCTACTACTTCTCCTACACCTTGTTCATACTGCTGCTGTTGGTCTGCCATGACTGAAGCTCAACTCACTCTATAATGATGTATACAGCACTACTACCCTCTATATATTCTAAACCTTATCAAGATAATATCATAAGGTCATCAGATAGCAATATGAGTAACGAGGATATAAACAAGATATCAATAGCGTCGCTGTCAATGACCATATGACGTCAATCCTCAAGTCCTAACTTGCACCGCCTAATGTGACAACCACACATAACTCATATATTCAACCATGTGACAACACTGTGATGATGTCATCCAAACACGTAGCACTACAGTACAACACCGTAATCACATGACAACCTCGTATGAGTCATCAATCAACAAGGAAAATCCATAGTATTCCTTCGCTAAGGTCACGTGGTGGTCTCTGACGTCATCAAACTCTCATTTTTTCTAATATGCCCGCCCAATGCTACGATAAGGTCACGTGGTCTCTGACGTCACAAGCCTCTCCCACAATCAGCCAATCACAACCCTTCACCACTGTGACGTCACAAAATCTCGACCAATCAGAAGCTTTTAAAAACTGAAAGAAACGCTCACATATTCTACTGAGGTGAAATGGTCAATCCCACCCTCGAACCCCTTTACCTCTCAAGGTGCTCATAGGTTAACAAAGAACACTCTACACTGGTACTGAATTTGATAAGAGGCTGAATGTACATCAGAGCTCCAGACATACCTCCAGCTCCTGAAGGGAAGTCTCCAGCGTACTGCCTGGGATTTGAACGCGGGCCGTCCGATTCGTTGACATACGCACTACCGCATGAGCCATGACGACTGAAATTTAGGCAGGTATTAATATCTGCCTAATTTTAATAAATGCTTGTGTTGTGGATCAATTGGTAGAGCGCTCACCTCTGGCGCTAGGAATCGTCGGTTCGATCCCTCCTCATGCCATGTGAGCTTTGCGGTGGATAAACACGGTGTGCGTGGATTTTCGCGGAGTTCTCCAGTTTCCTCCCTCTTTCTTCATTCCACAATTCATCCCATCATCATCCATCCGACCTGAGTCAGTTGACTAAAGGCCTTAAAAATCCAATTCAAATTAAATTCAATAAGAGCTTCTTTAAAAATAGAATACAATAGAAAATTTAATAATCAAATTTTATTACACAAACATGGGTCACAGTTGAAAGCTATAATGCTTGTCTCCTATAAACTCAAAGTGAAACCTCGCCTTTGACCGCTAGAACCCCTCCCTTCTCTTAGCTTAGCAACTGCCCTTATCCCTCTTAAGGTGCAGTATCGTTTGTGCGATTGGCACATACGAAGACCGCATGCAACTGCTGCACGCGCCACTGCATTGACACGTTGAAGGGAAATCAGTGAAGGTGGTTTGGTTTGCGCGCTGGACGCATGGTGTCGCTAGCAACTGTTGCAACGACTCCTTCGGAAAACAGTCAAGCTGCAGCAGTCGCAAGCGTTGAATGGTATTATGCGCAGTTTACATTCGTGTTTTCATTGAATCTTTAGTATTTTGTGCCAAATATGAACTTCAGCAGAGATGAGGATTGAAAGCTACGTCAAGAATTGGACGAAAATGCTATGAAATTGTTGGTAAACCCTGAAAGAAAGAGAATACATGCAAACCAGTAGTACGTTTGGTCTTCAATAGATGGCAGCAGAATATACAAGCAAATTGAAGTAACACTATTGTTTTAAATTGAATAAAAGTTGAGTTTAATTTAAACTGTTGTTTATATTATTATTATAGTTGTAATCACGTCTAAATTTTGTTACTGTAAGAAATATTGTTTACAGAAAGATCTTAAACTTGCACTGCCCGAAAAGTAAATCATATAAATGTATTAAGCATAGTAGGGCGTCGCGCGAGCATAAGCGCATAAACGAAACTACCCTACTGCATGCTTCCGTCGCTCGCGTTAGCTGAATGCGATCTTCGTATGCGTCAATCGCACAAACAAAACTGCACCTTAAGTGTTCCACGAAGTATACGATGGTGGTTCCATCTATTGTACGAAGTATGCAACAGTAAAAGCGAATACAGTGCCATATGTGAAAAGTACAGGTACTCTTACCATTTCACCCCTTAGAAATAACGTTAACGACATTAATCTACCGTTAGGTACCCTAAAAGTAGATATTTGCTATTTCCTTGTCACCATTCAGCATACGGATGAAGTAACACCAAATCTTAACAAGACAAGAGGGAAGAAACCAGCTTCAGGTTGGTTTTGTGCCACGATAGCTCAGTGGTAGAACGTTAATCTATGATCTGTTTGGTCCCTGGTTGGAGCCTGGCATTTGAAATGTGGTTTTGTAGTGGACAAATACATTATGCGTGGGTATTCTAGGGGTGTTCCATTTCCTTCTAGTTTCATCATTCCACCAACTTTCCCGTAATCATCACCTTAGGCCGAAAGTTGCCTAAAGAACTTTAAAAATTCAAATTCAGATTTGCTTTACTTAAGAGCCCTTAGTAATCATCTCCCATTTTTAACATATTTTAAAATAATTGACAAATAAAAACTATGAAAGTGGGCTAGATAAATTCTAAAGTATTATCTGTCAAATGAACCGATTCATAATTTCAGTATGTTTGTTATTGATGAGAGATTTGAGATCCTGGGCTATGCCATCGTAAGTTACGATTAGCTTCAAAATTGTGATGTTAATTTTTTATCGATTTTATTTCTGTTTTGTATTCCCATTTTGTTTGGATTTGCACGTCATTTTTTTTTTTTTTTTTTGCCCTTGACAATATACGAACACATTGTATTTTTGTATTTAGTTACCCTACATACCAGCGCTCAGTGCTAATAAAAGGATTGTTTAAAAAAAACTAGATTGGTAAGGACAAGGGAAGATAGTTCCATACACATTTTTTTTTCTTTTAGCCTGTTAGTATTTTCTAAACAGCAATCACACGGTCAAGTTAGAACCATAAGATAGGATTCCATCCGTAAGTCATATATCTTTCTACACATGCACACGGCTGGTACATGTACGTTTAGGTAAGCCCTCTAACAGAAGTGCTATGCTGGTTTTTCCCAGCAATTTGCGAAAATTAACGAAAACCCCACAGTTTTCGTCTCTGTCACTCTCTGATGGAAAAGAGAGAAAAGGGAGAGAGAAAGAAATGTCAGCGTTTATTCCGCACACACATAGAGCTCCAGAAATTTCCAATCTATACAGGGTTGCCAAGCTTTGGATACATAAAATCAATGAAAATATTATTCAGCTCATACAAATTTGTTTCGATTAACTACGACAGTGGTCTGTTACGCAGCAATTGCATGGATACCAATATCAGACACTAGCAGGGTATGGGTAAACAAGTATGGGTAAACACAACCAAAGTAATTGTGTGCAAATCAAAATGTGGAAAATAAAGACCAATATTGCAAATGTAACATGTGATCAACATGAACTTTTTTTAAAAAAAAATCAGAAACAAGGTAAACAAAATGTTAATATAAGCTCGAAACTAAATTCTTTGACATGTGTTGAAAAGTTTATAAACCGAATCCTAAATACAAAGATCCTACTATTGTTCAATAAGCACTAGGGAATATATAAAGAAAATAGTCGTGCATAATGTTAGGTGGCGTAAAGATTTTTTTTTTTTTTTTTTATTATTACAATAACTGGTAAACGAAGTATAAGGTTCGCGTGCATGATACAAGTTCTGCCAGCTGTGATTGGTATGTAAAGCTACAGAGGAGGATGTCCGTTTACAAGGTATGTAACGCGAGTTCTCTTTCTTAGTCCAAACATATTTTTTTTTGCCAGTGCAATGTAAAAACACAACACCGTTTTCTTTTTTACTCACAAGTTTGGTGCGGTGAGATACGAGCCCAAGTGCAGATATGGGTTGGTGTAGTTTGTAATGTCGCGCAAGTTACCATAGGATGCGGCTGTTTCACCGTCTATGTGACTAAATATGCTAAAGTAGTATGTAACAGTTCTCTTCTTGGTTCACTAGAACTCGAGATAAAGTTCCTTGTGCATGTGATTTGAACAAGATCTTTTTGGTTCCGGACGTTTCGGCTTTCAAAGTTTTCTTATCAACACCAACATACGCTAAAACCGTCACATACACTCTGTCACTGGAACTATTTAATTTCATCGACACCCCATGTAACACGAAAAGGGGGGGGGGGAAGCAGGTCCCCATGATCGACGAAGCTTTCTCATGGGACATACTATTACAAGACCTACCACTACATGCGGCTATACACTAGAAGGACTCATTTTCCACGGACTTACCTCGACGCATCTTCGGTGAGTTGAAGACATCATTTTGAAATCACGGACTTCAACACGCTGGACTCAGAAAACTTCACTTTTCAATTTTCTTTGTGTGTGTGTGTGGAATACCCGGTATCGGTAAGAACCATTCGGACATGATGTGTGTATACTCTCAACATATACAAAATTTCTGACTAAGAAGTACAAAAAAAAATGTTTTTGAAGTAACTGTAAAGATGGGTGTCCTCCTCTGGTAAATTTTAAAATTAACTAGTATAAGTTCTAAATGTTTCATTTGGTAAAATAAGTTTTCTTGCTTCTCAACGTAAAATTGAACGACATTAATTTTGGTAGGTTTCGAGTCTTTGAAAGGAAATTACTGTTAATTATTACATTTTGTTTCTTTCTGACATGTAAATCATGTAGTACCATGTAAGATTGCAACTATGAACTACAAGTAAACACTTAGGTAAAGAAAATCAACTTTTGAGTTTCTCTCATAGCCAAAATCAGAATCAAAATCCTAGGTCTCTTTATTTTTCTAATCTTAAATTCGGTGCAAGGACACCCGTGAGTCTAATTTACTGTGATAAAATCACCTGGTCACTTGGCCTACAAACCCTGAGGTAATATGTCCCTTGCACCGAGTTCTCTATAATACACATTCTCAAGTTTAACCCTACGATTTGTGTCTTGTTTAACAAATGATATAAGTTGCCATAGCGTAGAAAGTTTCTTTAGATTATCACGAACAACACTTTCCAACGCATGGCATTCAAAGTAGTGTAAAGTAAAGAAATATATTTTTACATTACAATTAATTGGCTTTACAACGTGGAGCTTCTCTCATCGTTTTCAAGGTAAGGTAAACTTTTACATTATAAATGCCGTCCCAACATGGGGTTCTTGTATCATAAAGGGTTTTTTTTATCACATGACAAATGACGATTTTCAACGTAGGGCATTCAGAAGTTAAATTGTAATTTGTATTTTATATTATAACAAATGGCCAGCCCAGCGTCGGGCTAGTCATGCAGCAGGTATAAAGTCAAACATTTATACTACAAAATCTGTAACAGTTCATTTCATAAATGCTAAAAAGTATTAGGTGAGTCGCATTACAGGATTTCAGTACTGTTCTCGATTTGTTGGGTATTTTAAAAATTTGGAGATATGAGTACCAAAGTACCTTAAGATGAAAGCTTACAAATTATTACTTACTTACTCTATGGTTTACGGAACTCGCAAGTTCATCACCGTAGTAACAAACGTTCGCCGTTGTGATCTATCCTGGGCAAGATAAGGCAGTTTTCATCACAAACACCTACTTCTTGAAGATCCCTTTTAATATTGTCTCCGCCAACGTCGTTTCGGTCTTCCCAACGGTCTCTTTCTCTCTAGCATCCAACCAAGATGGAATATAGTCTTCGTTTCTCTCCCATCCGAGCTGCATGGCCTGCCCATCTTAATCGTCGTGATTTCATTATTCTTACTACATCAGGTGAGTCGTACAATCCATTAAGTTCTTCATTATGCAGACTCCTTCATTCTCCAGTCATCCCGTCCCGTCTCAGCCTGTATATCTTTCTCAAAACCTTATTTTCAAACACTCGTAATTTATGTGCATCTGTTAGTCGTACTCCAACTTTCACAACCGTAAAGTATTACCGGCCTAGTAACCGTTCCATATATTTTCAATTTCAGCTTCCTTGATATCAATCGCGAGGTTAGGAGTTTCTGGACTGAATAGAAACATGCGTTGCCCGATACTAAGTGACATTTTATTTCTTCCTTTACCTCGTTTTTGCTTGTTACGTATACTCCCAAAATTTGTTTATTTTCTGTATGTTCTCATTCTTAATTGTTATGTACCCATTTCCACCATTGCTTGTGTTTCGGCTTGTTATGTATTTTGTTTTCTCTATATTTACTTGTAGACCTATCTCATAAATTATTACTTTAAAAAAAAATTGTAGGCTTATATTACGATTGGCTTATTCCTGCTTTTAAACTTCGTGTATAAGTTTGTGTGTGCGTATATGAGTAAGAGAGAGAGAGAGAGAGAGAGAGACTTGTCTTATTGCTTGAAAACTTGTGTTCTAGGTATAAATATCCGTATTTGTAATTAGCCTGATTACATAGATTACAGTGGGGATTCTGAGATTGAGACTTGCTCTTCAACTTGGTCATTACTAGTTGGATCATTCTTGCCCGAACTCGATACTAGATCAAAGCAATTTACATGGGATGAACCCATTATCAAATCGCCCCTCTCCTTTTTACTTCAGACTGCAGAAAACTTAGAAGACAAAGCCAGAATAATTGTCGCGTCTTCTTTCGAAGCAGATGCTTGGCTCAAAGCTCTACCTTCGCCCCCTCTTGGCCTTCACCTCACTAATGAATGTTTCCGAATAGCAGTTGGAATTCGCCTGGGTGCAGATATTTGTGAAAGTCACAAATGTCAGGCATGTAAAAATGAAATAAATAAAAAAGGATTCCATGGCCTTTCTTGTTTCAAAAGCGCAGGTAGACATCCTCGTCACTCGAATGTTAATGACATTATAATGAGAGCACTAATCTCAGCTGACATTCCTGCAGTACGAGAACCTATTGGATGTAGCAGAACAGACATTAAAAGACCAGATGGGATGACTCTGTTATCCTGCAAGAGAGGCAAACCGTTAATTTGGGACTTCACTTGCTCAGACACGTTCGCTCCTTCCAACCTCCCTTTTACCTCAAACCAGGCGGGAAATATCGCCAGTCGAAAAGAAGCGGAAAAAAGAAGAAAATATAATAATCTTGCACAACAGTACCATTTCATATCCACTGCTATATATATACGACTCTCCCAACCCGTCTGGTCAGCGTGAGAGCAGTAGACCAACTCCTCCCTTTGGGAAGAGGCCTCATCCACTAGTGGATTGAATATGGTTGTGATTTATTTTTATTTATGTACGGGGGGGGGGCTTCCATATTGATTTACACTTTTTTTTCTTCTTTCAGGGTCCACCATTGATCTCGTATTGAAAGTTGGAAGGAAGTAGTACTTAGGTCTGCCTTCAGGTGAAGAACAATACAGAGAAGTGTAATCCCTGCAGCACATTTCACCAATAGCTGTAAGTACGTGAGCGGACAACATGGAAGGTGATCAACAAGAACAGCGCTGGACAACGTGGTTTCTGTGGAAGCAGGGTGTACAGACTGCGAAAATTCACAGGCGATTGGTGGCAGTGTGTGGAGAGTGCGACCCGTCACGCAAAACCGTATACAACTGGGTGGACGGCTGGAAAAGTGGCCGTACATCAACGGCGAAGGGAACCAGTTCTGGAAGGAAAGTGACTGTGACAACACCAGTGAACAGTTCAAGAGTGGAGCGGCTTATTCAGGACAACAGGTGCATCACGTTCACGGAACTGGATTCGGCCACAGGAAATACCAGAAGCATTCTGTACCGCATAGTGCACGACCACCTTAAGATGGGTAAGGTGTCTGCCAGGTGGGTTCCCAAATCCCTGAATGCTGCACAAAGACAACAGCACAAGGACGTGAGCAGTGATCTTCTGCAACGCTACAGCCAGGATCCAGAAGGCTTCATGTCCAAACTCGTTACTGGCGACGAGACTTGGCTGCACTCCCATGAGCCAGAGACCAAAGCCCAATCAATGCAGTGGAAGCATCAAGGCAGCTCCGGGCCAAAGAAGTTTTGTACACAGCCCTCCGTAGGCAAACGCATGGCAACAGTCTTCTGGGACAAAGATGGAATCATACTCATTGACTGGCTGGAACCCGGGACCACCATTAAGAGCGAGTCATACCTGACAACGCTTCCGAGTTTGCGCCATGCAATTAAGAGGAAACGACAAGGAAAATGGGCGAAAGATGTGCTCCTGCAACACGACAACGCTCCTCGCCAGACGAGTCGGGCAATCACGACTGCCATTAATGAGCTGGGGTTCCAGGTGCTGCCACAACCACCTTATTCTCCTGACTTGGCCCCTTCTGATCACCACCTCTTCGGGGCATTGAAGAAACCGCTGCGTGGACATCATTTAGCCGACTTCCAGGAACTGCAAGACGCTGTCCGGACGTGGGTGTGACAGACTCCGAAAAAGTGGTTCGCAGAGGGCATAGAGAACTTACCACATATGGTGGAACAGATGGAAGGTGTACAACAAATGAACAACATTGGATTCCTAGAGAAAAGAAGCGACCGAGACAACGTCCGAATGCAAGATGGGTAGATGAAATCAAGCGTTTTTCAGGAGCTACATGGATGAGGATAGCAGCAGACCGAGATATGTGGAAAGAAAAGGGGGAGGCCTTCATCCAGCAGTGAATAGAAAACGGTTGAATATGATGATGATGATGATGATGATATATGCCGGGAAACCGGGACTGTCGCCCCAAAAGGTTTCTGCAACTAACTGGGAGGAGACCCGTTAATTCCTCTTGCTAAGGCTTAAGGGAACCGACCGGGGTAGGTGCCAGTTATACCCAAGCAACTGCTTGGCGAACGAACATGGATGGGCTGCTCACCAACTCTCATTAGCTGACAGCGTGGTGAGTCAAATGTTAGCACCCCTCCTATCTTTACACATGATGGTACAAGTAAGCAAACAGCCTCGGAGGTCTTCATTGCACGGAGGACGGAATGCAGCAGGAAACAGCAGCGGAAAGTTCTGCAGGAAGTCAGAGGGTAAAAATGCCCGGGTTTGGACTACTGCCAGAAAACCGACATGGTAACTCGAACTTACCTATACGTGGCGACCCTCAACTGTCAGTCACTTTAAGGAAAAGACAAATTAGAAGAATTGCAGAATGAACTTAAGAGGATTAAGTGGGACATCATAGGACTATCAGAAGTATGGAGGAAGAATGAAGAACAGTGGGAACTACCGTCAGGGAACACGTTCTACTTCAAAGGAACAGAAAATGGAAAACCGAAAGCCGTTGGCTTTATAACTAATAAGCACCTGAAGACACGGATCGCAGAAATTGAAAGAATTTCAGATAGAATCGGAAGGGTAGTAATAAAGATAAACAAGAGATACAGTATGGAAATTATACATGTGTATGCTGCAACAATCTCACACCCGGAGGAGGAAGTCGAAGACCTATACGAGGAGATACAGAAGATTTTGGATAGTAGCAAATCGCATTACAAAATTATAAATGGAGACTTCAATGCGAAAGTAGGAACCAAGCAGAGCAGTGACACGAAAGTTGGAAACTTTTGATTGGGCAAAAGAAACAGGAGAGGAGAGGAGTTAGTGGAATTCTCAGAAGCCAACAGACTGTTCTTTAAAATATATTTTTCAAGAAACCGCCCAAGAGGAAGTGGACATGGAAAGGCCCAAATGGGACCAGAAACGAAATAGACTACGTTCTATCGAATAACAGGGAAATTCTGCAAGACGTGTTTGTTCTGAACAGTTTCAAAGTCTCGAGTGATCATAGGATGGTGAAATGTAAGCTGAAACTAAATACTAGACTTGAGAGAAAGAAGATTATCAGAGAAAAAACCAACAGCTTTAGATCAGGAAAATCACGGAAACATAGACAGATATTCTGGCTAGAACTAATCAACAGATTCAGCGCCTTAGAAGAGTTAGAGGATGAAGAAGACATTGATAGCAGAAATAAAATACTGACTGAGATAATAAGAAAAACAGCCAAGGAAATAGCAGGCACCAGAAAGAAAAAAGAGAGGAAAATCTCAGACGAAACTAAACTCTTGAGAAAGAAAAGAATGGAAATGAAGGAAGAGGAAAATTACATAAATAGGATTGAGTACATAGAACTAAATAAAACCGTAAGGAAGAAAATAAGAGAGGATGTACGAAAATATAACGAAAGTCTTGTAAGAAATACAATTGAGGAAAACAAGAGTTTGAAGAAAGCCAAGCAACAGCTCATGATAAGAAAAAAGCAAATAATTGCAGTTAAGAGACCAGACGGGACAGTAACACGAAATAAGGAAGAAATTATAAAAATATTTGAAAATTTCTACAGAGAATTGTACTACTCCGGGGAAGAACTAGGAAATGAAGACTCAGAAGAAAATGATGTAGAAGTCCCAGACGTAATAAAAGAAGAAGTGGATAAAGTACTTCGAGGGATGAAGAACGGAAAATGGCCAGGAGAAGATGGACTCACAGCAGAGATGTTTAAATGGGGAGGTGAAAAACTGAAAGAGGAACTTGCTAAACTATTCTCGATGTTCCTGAGGAAGAGAGAAATACCCTCAAGTTTAAGTAATGCCGTTATCATTTTGTTCTACAAGAAAGGGGACAAAGAACGCGTCGAGAACTACAGACCAATTAATTTACTGACAGTCCTATACAAAATGTTCACCAAAGTTATTTTGAATCGTATTGAACGAGACTTAGATTTTAACCAGAGAAGGGTACAAGCCGGATTTCGTCGTGGATTTAGCACAATGGACCACATACAAACACTGAATGAAGTTATAGAAGGGACTAATGAATATGAACTTCCACTATGTTTGGCATTCATAGATTTTGAAAAAGCTTTCGATTCGGTCTCCTTGTCAGCAGTACTTAAATCACTTGAACATCAAGGCATCGAAAGTGCATACATCAAGTTACTGCGAAACATTTACTCGACTGCCA
>JAGDQP010050122.1:0-14322 GCA_022664845.1 Lepisma saccharinum | reverse complement strand
CTTCTTTCCAACTTAGAATCACGAGAGTGGTTTTGGAACAAGCAAAGGTTCTTCCTCCGCCTAGCTCCGAGGAGCAGACTATGTTCCCAGTTTACGACTAAAACGTCAAAGTGATTTGCATCAGTGCCGTAAGTAGCAGATGGGGAACTCTTGGACCTGGTAACTATGTAACTCAGGTCATAGTGCACCTTAGCTTGCAAAACCGAAAGTATTCCGATGAAAAAGTGTTAAGAATTCTCTCCAACAGCCCAACACAATAATAATAATATACGCAAATAGAAATAATAAAATAATTGGATACGAATAAAATACTTCAATCTGGTAGAAGAAATGATATGATGATGAAAAACCCAAACCCAGCAAAGCCCAATACCAGGTTCTCCCTTATATAGATAATAATGAAATAATTTATGTTAAAATTAACTTCATTTATTACTCTATAATTAATCTTCCCTGCTGAGTTATTTCCTATATGCTGATAGTATGATGATCCTAATTTTGATTGCTTATTTAAACATCTGATGTTTAATTTTGATGATTTCCATTGACCTGTCAATCGTTGGTTATTTGTCTGTCCCTACCACTCAGAAATATGGCACATCTTAGCACATGTATTGAACATATAATATATATCAATATCAGTCTTGACGATTATTAATAAAAGAACTAAACCTAATATAAGCATTATATTTATCATCCAAACTCATTCTAATAACAATAGTGGGATTCTCGAAGTGATTTTCAGGATTCTCGCCAATAATTGGTCCGAGAAATTGTGAAGTTAATATCTTCCAATAAATATAAAACAATGCTCCTATAAAAAAAAACAGGCTTACCCCCAGACTTCCTAACACTTATCCCATAAAACTAACATCTAATTCATACAGCTAAACAGAAAAAGTGGTATAATGTAATGAACGCGTATACACTTAATATTACAATTCGATTTATACTCCAATAACGTCAAGATAATTACTGACTTACTGACGTAAGAATAATGAAATCGAGACGACTAAGGTGGGCAGGCCATAACTCGGATGGGGAAAAAACGAAGATTATATTCTATCCTGGCTGGAAAGCCGGACGGAAAGAGACCGTTGGGAAGACCGAGACATCGTTGGGAGGACAATATTAGAAGAAATCTTCGAGAAGCAGGTATTCGTGATGAAAACTGGCTTGATGTTGCCCAGGATAGAATCCAATGGCAAATGTTTGTTATTGCGGCGATGAACTTGCGAGTTCCATAAGCCATAGTGTTAGTTAGTTACCAATCTCCAAATACAGCCAAAGTTGGGTCATTTTACACATGATATATTTAACAATGATAATAACGAAGGAAAAGATTGTGGAAAGAAGCGGCATTGGCTTAATTCAAGGTACCATCCCAGCATTTGTCTGATGTGACCAAGGGAAACCAGGGAAAACTTAAGTTAGGATGGCCGGCGCTGGAAATCCAAGCTGCATCTTTTCGATTACGAGGCAAGCATTCTACCGACTGATTTGCCGAAAACTTGTCTGTTACATGGATTATACCTACC
Organism: Lepisma saccharinum; assembly: GCA_022664845.1. Classification (NCBI taxonomy): domain Eukaryota; kingdom Metazoa; phylum Arthropoda; class Insecta; order Zygentoma; family Lepismatidae; genus Lepisma; species Lepisma saccharinum. The sequence continues at coordinate 12,784 of JAGDQP010050122.1, read as the reverse complement.
AAACATCAAGATCCGAAACTTTGCATCATTTTATTCAATCTGACTTCAGATTGGCGGCATTGTAAAGTATGATCTACGGCTTCCGTATTTTAAAATATTTGCTTTCAACGCAAATAGCCTCTATGAAAATATTTGAATTGATAGTGTGGTTAGTAGCGTGCGCAGCATTTTTGCAATGGGGGGGGGGGGGGAGGGGCAAAGGGAGGTACTTCTTAATATTTGGGAAAATCAGTTCTAAAAAAAATATATAGTATAAAAAATTCACTGAGTGTAACTATAAACATAATTTAGAAATGAGAATGAATCATCAACTTCAATGCAAACTAGCAGTGCAAAAAGTTATATGTTGTCACAGTTTTATAGTATAGACTCGCCTTGATGCGCACCCGAACCTGGGGCTTCCAACCACAGACTTCCTTGTGCTTTTTATCGTAACTTTAGTTCCTGTGGTTCGGACGTACATTCTTTACATATATGCATTTGGCAGCCATATTGGATTCAAGATGGCGGCATTTTTCATCACTTCGTATATTACCCGTAACCTTCTCTTCTCGTATCTCTTTATCAAATTCGGTAGTTTGCGGCCAATATTTTAAAAAACAACGAAGATATAAAATGATCTTCATTTATCAATATCGCTGCCGGAAGAAACCGAAATGCATGAAAAACATTTAAGTGCATGGATCGGAGTCGAAATATGTTGGTTTGGTTGAAATAATCCCATAAACGCGGAAGAATCCATTTTTTTGAAGATGGCGGCCGGTGGTACCGAAAATGCACAAAAACCATTAATTTAAATTGGTCTGAGTCGAAATGTGCAGGTTTGCTCGGGATATTCCGATAAATACCGAAGATATAAGGAAAAATGCATTTTTTCAAGATGGCGGCCGAAAATAGCTCCAATACATGGAACCGCTGAAGTACAATCTTGCTGGTAGAAAACACATGATAACCGATGGTGCACGTCGTTCAGAGTCAAAATACGTTTGTTTGGGCGAAATATGGCTTCTGCATGAATCTTAGTCGGCAATATTGGATTCAAGATGACGACTTTTTGATCATATAATGTGTTACCTAATCTTGATAATTTACCTTCGCGCCAAATTTCACTTCACTAGCTCTAGTGGTTATCGTAACCAGACTCTCCGGAGTATACTGCACCAAAATGGTACAGATCTACAACCATACCCCCCTCGGGGGGCTCCGCCCGCCATAGGGAAGATTTGACCCATTTATTGTAACCTACTCTTGGTCATACCCCTTCATACCAAATTTCGTTTCTCTAGCTTCAATGGTTTGGAAAATGGGTTTTGTGTGGTCATTTAGGATTAAAGATGGCGACTTTTCTTAACTTTTTCTTATATTTTCGTGACCTACTTGTGATGGTCACACCTACACCTTCATACAAAATTTCATTTCTCTGTCTCGAACGGTGTGTAAAATGGTTTTTGGGCGGCCATTTTTAATCAAGAATGGAGACTTTTTCAAAATGTTGTAGACCTAATATTTTCCTAAACTACTTGTGATAATACACCTTTATGCCAAATTTCGTATCTTTATCTCAAACGGCGTGGAAAATGGATTTTTGTGGTCCGCCATTTTGGATCCAAGATAGCGTGTTTAAGACATTTTGTAATATTTTCGTAACCTACTAGTGATGATGTACCTTCACACCAAATTTGCTTCAGCTATTTAGGCTATGCACTCTATACAACAATAAATTTGGCGACCATTTTCGATCCAAGATGGCGACTTTTCCAAAATTTCGGATTTTTCCGGTAACCTACTCTTGGTAATACACCTTCAAACCAAATATGTTGCTCCAGTAGTTTGGCGTGGGAATTTTGAACAGTGAGTCAGTCAGTCTAAGTGCATCAGTTTTATATAATGTGGAATTGAGGATACTGTAAAAAGTTTAACGCTTTGAAAGATCAACAATTATATTATAAATCAATGTATCTACAGATGTAGTCTTCGTTCCTCTGGTGATAGAATTTTAAAATGTTCGTGCGAACTAGCAGTCTAGATGAATTAAATCATTTACAAAGTTCTTTAAACTTTCACAACAAAACGTTACGGTATGCACTTTTATAGCTTACAAGCGTGTAGAAAGTTTTTCCTCCGACGTTTCGATCATCTAACTCACCGTGTTTTTCTTGAAGAACACTGAGAGTTCGATGTTCGAAACGTCGAAAACAGCTTTCTATACGACTTGTAAACCCATAAAAATATCTACAAGAGACCCATTACAGTTTTCATATTACAATTACTGTAAGATGAACGATAACGGTTACAAATCAATATATCTACAGACGTAGGGTACGTTCCCCTGGGGAAATCAATTTGAAATATTCAATAATGTTGTCTTTACTTAATCTGTGCGCGAGTTTCTGATCCACGATTACCACAAAAATGAACACCAGATTTTGAAGTCTATCTTGTGTCATTGTTGTTCTCAATTTGGATTTCATGATAATTTTGAAAGTACCCGTTCAGAATTACAGCTTGTTACAGAAATGGTCAGAAACAGCTTTAGAATACAGAAGGTCGATCCGTGTACATTTGTCCAATTTTGAACTAGCACCTACCTCACGAAAATCCACGGGACCACCATCGGTTGGCCTCAATGTGATCACCATGGGTCTTAGCAATAACCCTGCACCGCAACTTCCAATGTAGAAGGCTACGATGAAGTATAGGAAGTGGAATCCTCTGTCACTCCTCCTTACAGGGACCTTCTGCGGGTTGGGCTCCGATTCAGGTTAGTTAAATGACTACTGAAAATATAATTCCGGAAATGATTTGATTGGCGAGGTAAAATTGAAGGTATCGGATTTTCTTTTATGATAAATGGGTATAATTTTTAGAGTTAAAATAGACTTGACTATTGCGATGACTCCTCTTAATTTATTAGGAATTGAACGGAGAATGGTGTAAGCAAAGAGGAAGTATCATTCTAATTTGATAAGAACAGGGGTTACTAGGGAATTTGCGGGGATGAAATTTTCTGAGTCGTCTAGTATCTAAGGATTTCATGGGGATATTAGGGGTTTAGGAAAAATATCATAATTGGAATACGATAAAATCTTTGGAAGAGTAGAATGGGTGGAAGGGGATTTTATCTATATTGCTATAGAGTCCTAAGGGGTTATTTGATCCTGTTTGGTGAAGAAATAGAAGGTGAATTATGGATATGGCGGCGACAATAAAGGGAAGATTAAAATGGAAAGCAAAGAATCGGGTTAAGGTAGCGTTATCTACTGCAAATCCATCTCAAATTCATTGTTCGAGTATAATGCCAAGAGCAGATAACAAGTTGCTCCTGTAAAGGATATTTGTCCTCAGGAGAGAACATAACCAACAAATGCTGTTGCTATTTCCGTTAAAAGAGTAATAACTCCTAGTCTTCATGTATGAAAATATAGGTAACAGTCATAGTATATGCCTCGGCCTACGTGTAGATATAAGCAAATGAAGAGAAAGGAGGCTCCGTTTGCATGGAGAGTTCGAAGGAGCCACCCAAAGTTTACGTCTCGACAAATGTGGATAACTCTGTCTAATGCGAGTTCAATTCTGGAAGTGTAATGTATTGCTAGAAATAGTTCGGTAATGATTTGAATGATTATGCAAATCCCTAGTAGGGACCCAAAAATTTCATCAATGGGAAATGTTGATAGGGTGTGATAAATCAACTAGGGCATTGTTCGCGATTTTGAGGAGAGGGTGTTGTTTTCGTATGGGTATTGACATACGATTTACAGAGTCGTAAGGTCCTTGCTGTAAGTTTGTTACATTTACAACTGCAATTAGGGTTACTAAGAGATAGGCTGCTAAGGTCAGTGTGATAGTTGATAGAGACTTGTTGATGTTGAAAAACTTTTAACTTTTGGTAAACTTTATTTTTTTTATATGGGCCAGTCTAGTAGCTTTGGACTTCGGCCCGTCACGATTCTCCTTTAGCTGTTAAGTGTTAAAATCCACACCCATGCCCGTGCCGGGACTCGAACCCGGGACCTTCGAGCCGATGGCCTACCGCCGCAGACCGCTCGGCCACCCGGCCGGCACTTTGATGTTGAGGTAGAATAATTCGTTTGAAGCTACTCTGGTTACGTAAATAAATAATACTAATATACCTCCTAAAAATGCTAAGAAGAGAATATAGGAAAATCAGGGAAATTCTAAAAATGTTGTAATTAATAAACATGCGAGGATTGTATTGATATTAAGAGTAAGGCCTATAGATAGCTTGTGGGTTAATTGAATGAAGATGAAGATAAGCACTATTAGAATCAATAGGAGAATTATTGTCAATTTAATATCAAGAGGTAGTTTAATATAAAATGATGGTTTTGGGGACTAGGGATGAGTGTGACTATTTTCGCTTGGTGCTTTCAGGGTAAGAGGCCCATTTATGATTTACAAGATATTTATTTTTTATTAAATGATGAAAGCTTATGGTAATTTTCCCTATTTGTTCTTGTTTGATTGTTATTATAAGTGTTTGATATTTTGTTTCTCAGCAGATTCATTTACTAATATTCTTTTGAGTCTAGAGATGATTGTCTTGAGTATATTTTTGCTACTTTTGTAAGTCTGAGGGAATTTTATAGTGAGATTTCTTTTAGAATTATATTTCTCACTTTTTGTGTTTGTAAGGGTAGTTTGGCTTTATCTATTCTGTTTTCGATTGTTCGTAGCCATGAGAATGATTACTTGGGGTCTTTAACTGTGTTACAATATTAAAGTATTTATACATAGTATTTTTAATTCCTTTAGGATTTATGAGAAAAATGTGATGACTTGTTCAGAACCTTTTATTTATTATATGTTTTCTATTGAATGTTAATAATCGTGTCCTTGAGGTTTACGGTATATTTTTTATTTAATAATTTATCTTAATCTTTAGTGTTACTGACTGCGTGAATTATTCTTTTAACAATTATGGCTAGCGAGATAATTTTGTCTTTTTTTATAATAATGGTTTTATGAGGGTGATTATGGTGTTGCTTTTGTTTCTTTGCTTGAGTTTTATTTCTTCTAATCTTTTTATGTTTTACTTATTTTTTAAGGGATCTCTGATTCCTACTTTGTTTTTTATTTTTGGTTGGGGTATCATTTGGAGCGTATGCAAGCTGGGATTTATTTATTACTATCTACTTTTTTGGCTTCTTTAAAGTTACTTGTTGGGATTCTTTACTTGGAGGCGGTTCGGGGGAGATTGTTATTATATAATTTATGCTTGGTTAATCTTATCACTTCTATTTTGAGTATTTATGATACTACGGAGTGTTTTTGGCTTTTCTTGTGAAAATGCCAATAGTTTTGGTTCATTTATGATTGCCTAGGGAGCATGTTGAGGCTCCTGTTAGTGGCTCTATGATTCTTGTTGGGGTATTGTTAAAGCTAGGGAGTTACGGTTTGTTGCGAGTTTATTCTTATTTAGAGGTTGTTGCCATTAAGTTAAATTTACTTTGTTTGGTATTATTATTGTCTGGGTCTGGGCTATGAGTTTAACCTGTTTAGGTCAAGTAGATGTTAAGTATTTAATTGTTTGTTCTTCTGTTGTTCATATGAGGTAGGTTTTGATGGGGTTATAACGATGGGTGTCTTACGATTAAGGGGTGCTTTAGTTTTAATACTTGCTCATGGACTTTGTTCGTCTAGGTTGTTTTGTTTGACTAACATTTCCTATGAGCGTCTAGGAAGTCGAAGATTAGTTGTTAATAGGGTAATACTATCTTTTATGCATAGTATAACGCTTTGGTGGTTTTGATTAAGTATTGCTAATATGGCTGCTCCTCCCACTTTAAATTTACTAGGGGAAATTCGTTTATTAAATACTGTCGTTCGGTGATCTTTTTTAAAAGTATAATTGGTCATGGTTTAATGTCATGTTTTAGAGCCGCCTATCCTTTATACATGTATTCTTATACTCAACACAGGAAGTATTATTCGAGTTTATACTCTTGTTGGGGGTACTGTGCATGAATATTATCTCTTGTTCCTTCATCGGTTTCCTTTAAATCTTTTAATCCATTTTGTTGGGCCGAGATTTAATGGTTTTAACTAATGATGAATTTCAGAGCTTAGGTACCGGTAGTTTAGATAAAATGTTGGTTTGTGGTGCTAAGGAAGATTAATAATAATGATATCTAGGCCATGTTGTGAATATTTCCTATTTGTGTTGTTCGGCTTGTATTTTTTTTTTTCTTAGTTTATTTTTTTTATCTGAGGAATTAACTTACTAATTTTTGATACGAATTTGTTTGTTGAGTGGGAACTTATTAGAGTTAATAGAAGACCTATTATTATTATTATTATTATTATTATTATTATTATTATTGTTGTTGTTGTTGTTGTTTTATCGAATTGAATATTATTAATTTTTATAAGATTTGTATTATGTATTTCTAGTATGGTTATTTATTATAGTGAACAGTATATGTCTAGTGAATTGAATTGCATTTTTATGGCCTTTAGGCATCTAAGGCTTAGGTCGGGATAGGGAAGGGGAAAGGATTCGGGAAGGTGTCGGCCAGGGCCTATGTTGAAGGTATCATCTCGGCATATGCCTGGTATGGCTGAGGAAAAATACTGGAAAAATCTCAGTCAAGAGGGTCGGCCGCTTTGATTAAACCCCGAATGCTACGCCAACGCTCTACCACCGAGCTACGGCGACTCGGTAAATAATACTTCTGATACGATAAATAAAATTATGTCTCATCGAAGTCCTGTTGTTACTTGAGTTGTGTGAAGGCCTTGGAAAGTTCTCTCTCGGAAAATGTTTCGTCACCATTGAATTATATTTAGTCTAATAATTAAGAGATATAGAAAAAAATATATTTGAGTTGAATTAGTGGAAGCACTTAGTTCGGCCAGTTGTGGTGACGAGGGCTCCTAGGGCTCCGGTTAAGGGTAATGGACTTTGATAAACTAGATTATATGGGTGATTTTGGGGTGCTCGCTTGAGTAAAGGGTTGTTAGTACTGAAAATACATAGAATTGGATGATTATTACCGCGGATTCTAGTGTTAATAATAAAATTTGTCTAATTATTACTAAGGAAAGATAATTATAGTCTAGGGCTTGTTCTTCCTAGGAGGTTTAGTAAGAGATGCCCTGCTCCTATGTTTGCTGTTAATCGGACTGCTGAGGCCAGGTCGAATAATGTTTCTGGTAATTTCAATACATGCTATAAATGGCATGAGGAAGGCCAGGGGTTCCTGCTGGAAGAAGGTGTGCGAATACATGTTGCGTATGATCGATTCACCCGTATAATATAAATCACCCGTATTCACATTGATAGGGCAAGGGATAATGTAAATGTTAAATGTCTAGATCTTGCGAAGATATATAGGAGGACCTTATGAAATTATTGAATATAAACAGAGCAATGAAAAGCAATGTTGTCCCTTTATGACTAATTTGGGGACCTAAAATTGTTTTAAATTCTTTATGAAGAGTTGTTGTTAGTATGTTTCATATAATTGTTGTCCGAGTGGGGAGGAATCAAAAGGGGGGGGGAATTAGTATTAGGAAAGTTCTTCATTGATTGACAGTGATATAACTGATGATGTTGTATCGAATATTGAGATTAGTTATCATTTTCAGGTTAGGTTAAGTGGATTAATTTTTAAATGTTCGAGTTTTAATTGAAGGGGGAGGTGTTGAAATATGTGATTGATGCAAAGATCTGGTAGGTGATTGAAAATAAAATAAATAGGAATAATCATTTGAGTGGAGATATTTGAGGGATTAAAAAGTACCATATTTATGGTGATTTGGCTGTGACAGAGCCATGCCATGGTCGGGTTAACTAACTTTTCATTAGAAGTAATTGTTACTTTACTATGCTTTAAAGCTAATTGTTGCTATGGTTTAAGAGACCATTGCTTACTTCCAGACACCTAATGAGGCTTCTTGAATTATGTTTGATATTCAGTTGATGAAATGTTGACGCGGGCAAGTTTCTATTACGTTTGGCATAAAACTGATTTGCTCCGCAAATTTCGGAGCATTGTCGAAGAGTAGACCAAGTCGTTTTGAATTTACTCCTGCTTGATTTAGGCGCCCTGGGGTTGCATCTGCTTTTAATCCTTTAACTAGTATTGTTCATGAGTGGAGAACACCTGCTGCTGTGATTAGTACTCGGACATTGTATTAATTGGTAGAATTTCACGGTTATCTATATCCGGTAGGCGGAAGTATTTTTTATATTTCATTGACTGGTATTATTTATGAATCAAATCCTGTAGGTGTGGAATCTGGATATTCATAGCTTCAGTATCATTGACGGGGATCACTTTTAGGGTGACGGAGGGTTGATTGATTTCTTTAATTAGATAGAGGAGGCGTCGGGATGGGAGAGCAATAAAAATTAATATAATTGCTTGAAGGATAGTTCAAATGGTTTGACCTTCTAAACTGAAGTATAGTCTGATACCTGAGACTATAATTCATGTTATGTATGCATCAGGGTAATCAAAGTATCGTCAGTGTACACCTCGTAGACCTAGGAAATGTTGTGGGAAGATTGTGATGTTTACTCCTAAGAACATTAGTATGAACTGAATTCTGAGTCAAGTTGGATTAAGGGATGTTCCTCTAAAAAGAGGAAATCAGTGGATGATTCCTGCTATGATTGCAAATGCTGCTCCTATTGAGATTACATAATGAAAGTGGGCTACTACATAGTAGGTATCATGTAATACAAAGTTTATTGATCAGTGGCTAATATTACTCCTGTAAGTCCTCCTACAGTGAATAGGAAGATAAGGCTTAGTGCTCAAAGAGTTGGGGGAGTAGTTAAGTTGTGTTCCGTAGAGCGTTGCAATTCATATGAAAACTTCAATACCAGTTGGAACAGCAATGATTATTGTAGCTGCAGTAAAATAGGCTCAAGCGTCTACATCTAAAAAACATCCTAGGTTTAGGATACAAGTTCAAAGTGTCAGAGAAGCAGGTGGGTACTTAAGAGATGGTCTACGGGATAGAGGAAGCCCTGACGAGATTGAAGATGAAGAGGTAGAGAAGAGGACAAGGAAGAAGGTGGCTGCGTTGGTCAGGAATGTACCTTGGAGAAACAGACCTAACATTGCTGAAGAGGTAAGGATTCATAAGCATCACTAAAAGACATTGTGGTAGAATAAGCAGATAAAAGAGGTGTGGTGGTTGTGATGGATAAACAATGATATGAGAGTAAACTGGAGGAACTAAATGATGATGGATATGAAAGTCTAGAACGGATGTATTCATATGTACTTCTGCGCTTCTCAACAGTACTGAAATCAGTTTTTCGCTAGCGAGAATAGGCATGGCAGAAAAGTGTAATTTATTCACAGGGCTCGAAATGAGCGGTGGTCCACTGGCCGACGACCAGTAAAATTTCTAAGGGCCAGTAACTAAAAAATGTCAGTAGTCCTGTGATCAAGTGCTTTTTAAAGTTTCAATATATTAATAATCATACCCGTAGACTCTATTTAACGTTTTATCGAAGTGCTTTCTTTCTGTTTTCAAAAATAAAAATCGTGAAATTATAGAATCTTAGGAACTAACATATCAGCTGATCAACACCTCTGCCACAAGTGCCGGAGACAGGAAACACAACTCGTATGCAACGCGGATACGCCGTCTTATCGTTGAATCCATATGGTGTAATTATGACGTTGCTCCGGCAGTATACTCCTTTATAGACAAAGGAGAAAGAGTCAGACGTCCCAATATTTATCCCTACGGCCCCAGACTCCCAGCAAATTCTTCCGAAAAAGAATAAAAAAGTAAGTGTGATAATTCAGACATAAGTTAAGCATGATTTTGTTTGCTTTGACATAGAATGTTTACAGGGCTATAATTATTCTTCCGTATTTGGTATCTTATATAGCCTAAATGAATATAATAAAGTGGTCTAAAATTACGCTGATTATAATTATTTACTATTCTGAAAAGGACCAGTAAGATTTTTGTAGGACCAGTGAAGAAACAATTTCACTGGCCCTGTGGGCCAGTGCGACCAAAGGTTAATTTCAAGCCCTGTCTATTCATGACCATTCATTGTTTGGAGTGAGGAGCCAGAGTCTTGCCTTACAAAGAATCACCCTTCAAAACCTGCCTAACATATGCAGTCGAGTGATACGTAGCTTTCATTGAAGTATTATTGAAAATTGCCCTGTATTTCATATTAAGCGTTAACGTGGCATATATTGGACAGAAGGAAGAGCACCGACTATATTTAAGGCTGTTTATTACGTACAAATTCCAGTACATATTATATTTCAACATTCATATCCCGAGGATATCTAAAGTGTTGCCAATCTTTTAGCAAAGGGAGCACTGTGACTTAATAATTATTCATTGTAGAGAGAACGGAAATAGTTTACAATCTCTAAGGTAATATTACAGTAAATTATACAATGTCGAATCTCGGAAGAAGCGCAGTTTTTCATCTGTATGGGATAGCGTGAACACGGAAATTTGTATTATCATATTCTGGTACCGAGAACAAGTTGAATCTTAGACCCCAAATTATCATAATACCATCAAAAGAGTTGTCAATAATTTTCCAGTAAGTTAAGTTACAAGTAAACAATATCAAATACTCTATCCACCCTAATTCGCACACTGGTTTGTGACATTCCCTTGTCGTAATTTAAAAAAATTACATTCTTTGTATTTTTGGGTCATTTTAGTAACAAAAATCTTATCCCATCTCGCTTGCATTAAGCTTTTTTTGTGCCTTCAAATTTCACAAAGTTGATTCCCAGTCGGGTCTCAAACGCAGAACCCTAGCTGTAACTCATGACCTGACACCAAGGGTGCCCATTAGGGTGGCAAGGGGGGCGCTCGCCCCGCGCCCCTAGCCAGAGAAAATTATACTTTACAAGATGGAAAACAAAATAATATGTTTATATGTTCTTCCTGTATTTTATTTTTATTTTATTTATTTATTGTCAACCAACAGGCCTTATAACCCAATCAGAGTGTCGATTTCTACAATGCTAATTTACAGACATTTTTATTACAATCTTTCAAAATGCTTTGAAAGACATATCACATACAGTATATCCAATTCGGTGCAAGTTCTACACACCTCATTGTAGTTAGTACATATTCTCCAGATTGGTGACTTCGTCATTATATTGTCCCTGCTTTTTTGCAGTATTGGAAGAGACCAGTATTGTCTTAGCGATTTTTTAATGACGGAACACGAAACTGTAACAATGATACTGTAATGTATGTGCAGTCCAAGCCATTTTTAATTATCTTCCTAAGAAATAAGGTCAGAAATGCTAACGAACATAAGCATAGTACATTTTATCTAATGTAGAAATGTTGTCAAACTCTCTTCCTATCCTTATTATAAATCCTACAATTTTAAAAGCTTCATTTATAATATTTGTTATGTGGCTGTTAAACGCTAATTTCACATCAAACGTGACACCAAGATCTTTAACTACGTCGGGCCTATTTAAGCATACTTACGAATTCAATAATTAAATTGATAATTCGTTTCATTTCTACTGAATGATAAAACTTCGTATTGACTGAAAGTTGATTGATAGCGCACAAGTTAGTAAAGTTGTCTAAACTATGCTGTAGTTTTATGGCATCTTCCATGGAATTAATTTTAGCATATATTTTGAGGTCATCCGGAAATAGCACTTTTTCATTTTCAGCTATGAATTCTGGTAGGTCATTAATGAAGAAGAGGAATAACAATGGTCCAAGATTCGAGCCTTGCGAGACTCCTGACAGTGTTGTATATTAATCAGAATTGAACGCCTTAAATAGTACAGACTGTCTGCGATTAGTTAGATAAGAGCACATGAACCTAATCAAGGATGGAGAGAAGTGATAGTGATTTAATTTACTTAGTAATAAAAAAACCTGAGCCTGCCCCCAACGCCATCTGTCCGTGTTTGGCGGAACTACGTCCACCTGATTAATGACTGTGTGGTCAGCACTGCGCGTACCTAACCACGAAAAGGCGTATCAGGGGCTTACCAGACCGAGTGTGGCCGTCACGTCTTTATTCTCGTTACTCCCCAATTTGCCTCACGACGCTGGGTGGACGCCAAAAAGTGGGACTCCAGCCGGGAATTGAACCCGGGACCACGCGGACATGAGTCCAACGCTCTAACAACTAGACTGTGGAGCCCCTATTTACTTAGTAATATATTGTGATTAACTCTGTCAAACGCCTTTTCAAAGTCAATATAAATTGCATCGACTTGCTTTCTTTCGTACAACGAGTTCGCAAAAAAATCTGTAACAATTGCAAAGTTCGTTACCGTGGACTTTTGTGAAGCAGTCATGTTGTTTAGTTGAGATAGCTGGCTTCACACCATTAATAATTCGTTGATATACAAAATATGTTCAAAGACTTTTGCAAGGACTGGTAAGATTGCTATAGACCTGTGGTTGATAATTTCTCGCCTGCCCTTTGTTCTAGGTATAGGACAAACTAAAGCAGATTTCCATTTGTTAGGGAAAATTCATGTTTTAGTGCCAAGTTGAACGCAATCAATAGGGGATATTTAAATATATCAATTCATTTTTTACTATATAGGAGGGTATGCCATCAGATCAAACTGTCGTTTTGGATTTTAGATTCTTGATAGCCTTTTATATTTCATTCAAATGTATTTGACCAACATACAGACAATATTCCTTTTATTTCATAACCTCTAGAATTACTATCAACATAACTGAACGGTTGAGAAGAGGATACAAGTACTGATTAGAAATACTGTGCAAGCTTATTAGCGATTTCTTCATTGTTACAGAA
>JAGDQP010050121.1:0-14322 GCA_022664845.1 Lepisma saccharinum | reverse complement strand
CTGAGGAAGCCGAGTGTTTTGGTAGTCGGCGAAAACGTTTACAAAAAAATTTTAATTTTTAAAAATAAATTGTAGTGCTTTGCTCAGCCATTATTTTATTTTACCTTCAGGATTGTGTGCAGACTATTGGGACATTATTCTGTGTGAGAAGTAAAGGTAAGGTAATAATCAACGTAAAATTCAGCATCCCAAAGGCGAGCAGGTTCTGAGATGCTGGCACGGCGGTACATGCAAGTACGTGCATGTTCATTGCTGTGAAAAGCATTATATTTATGAAGCATAACTCACATATATATATCGTCGTACGCATAAGTAATCTCCAATAATCTAGTAGTGAGAAACTTGATTCCAACAAAAGTACTTTACCGGTAGATGAGGTTAGGTTTGGTCGTTCATGTACACGGCAGATAGTGAAGCAAACCCAACGAAGAACAAAGCAGGAAAGACGCCGGAGCTGTTCAAATAACCCCACCCTCTTTTGGAAAGGATATTCTGATAGAATTGGTTTGAAGTATTAAACAGGATAAAAGCATTAAAACCTTCTAAAAGTCTCAAAAATGAAAGTTCCCGTACTTAAGCTCACTTCTCAAGGAATCTTACAAATTACAATATTGATTGATTCAAACCACAGGAACAAGACCAGGTCACCGGGTCAAGATTGAGCCCCCAATCAATTGGGTCAAGATTCGATCACCGGGTCGCCGAGTTGTAGCCAACCTAGTCAATGGACCGAGACTTCGGATCACCTATGATCGGTACACCAAAAGTGTCCCGGTTTTAGCTATGTCTCGATTAACTGAGCCGTTTTCAATCTGGTGATACCATAAGCCTTCCCTGTGGTACTTTAATACTATATCCACTCGTATGAAACTGGGTGTATCTCACTCGAATCAATATTTTATTTCCTGAATTTCAATATCTTTTAAGCTTCACTTCCAATAGCTCTATGAATGGAAAAACTGAAGCTGAAACCTTTCTTACGACAGCTTTTACTGTATGCACTGCAGTGGGTTGTCATTGGATCTGTCCTAACTACTATGTTTAATTGTTTTTAATAAGATTTTGAAAACAGAAGCATTTCCAAAAACAGTTTGTATATAGTTTCTTAACAACCCCCCTTCCCTATATACAACCCAAAAAACACAAGCGTTGCGCTGGTCGCATAACATCACGGTGCATTCATTGATTACCTAAAAGCTATATTGGACTGATCGATGCCGTTAAAAGTAATGAATATATGAAGCCGAGGAGCGGAGGGAAAAGTGAATCTACATCGTCCACTCGCAGTGTAAATACATTTGAACCAAATTTTAAGTTCTAACTCAGTATTTTTCGGGTTGTTATCGCTGTGCGTCCCGTATTTTGATTTTATCTTAATTGCTGTAAAAAAAAAACAATATTATTTACAGCATGTATTATTATATGCACATGCATAACTCAAGAATTAAGACAAAAAACAAATTCATTGGAGTAGTCAGAGGTAATATTTCTTTTTTGCTCCACACACTGTATATATAAAATATACTTAACGAAATAATTTAAGACATATAACACAATCCTCTCTCGCAGTTTGTCAGTAACCCATTAGAAAGACCCAGATAACTTAGTCACATCCCTTCTGCCCACCAGAACAGTTTTTGGTTTTACCTGAACCTTCATACTTCAGATTTCCCATCTCTCTGCTGCTACTAGATAAAGAAAATAAGCAATGATTCAGCCAGTCCCCGCTGTAGGGGGTGTCACCTCCCAAATTCTCGACAACACTCCCAACTTAAAAGAAAATGTGGTCAAAAATTGATAGAAACAGTGCAATACTCCATTTACACCCTTCCAATTTTGACTATACACCCCTAAACTTAAAACCCTAGCGAAATCTCTGGTGAGGCCAAAGGTTCAACGTGAGCGTGAGGACTGAATGAAGATGTGAGGATGAAATTGAAACGTGAGAGTCAGTGAGGTTTGAGGAGAATGAACACCTTTGCTAAAAAGTGTAAATATTATCAAACGTTCGTGTTTTCTTTGTTTGTATGGCTATACTTGCGTGAGTGTATGTGTTGAAATGTATGGTGGGATGATTCCGACTGTTTAACCGTAGGCTGCTGTTGTTGTTTGTGGTCGGTTGTGTGTGAATATTGTAAAAATGTCTGCTGTCTGTGGGCGAATGTAGTAGTGGGTTGTTAGCTTGGGCGGGGAGGATTCTAATGAATAGCCCTCACAAAACTGCCCACACGTCACTCATTTCTTGGAGGAATGATTTTCAAAAGGTGCCAATGACCTTGAATATCCTGTGGCTGCACAAGGATATTGCAAAATTCATCAGCCGATCGTTTTTCCTTCCCAAAACATACTCCTTTGTTGCTATGTGAATAAACAGATTAATTTTCAGCTCAACCTCAACCCCACGATGGAACTTCCAACCTCGTCCTCACGATGAAATTGGAAGATCCTGGTGCAAGTCCCGCTCACGTCGTGCCTCGGGTGTCAGTTTTTCTGTACGAATATATAAATTTCCTTCTCAATTTATAGCCTTTAGGCATATAAGGTTCAGGCGGAGATAGGGGAGGGGAAATGATGCTGGAAGGTGTCGGTTAGGACACAAGTTGAAGATACCCTCCCGTCATTTGCTGGTATAACTGAGGAAAAACCATCAGTTAGGATGGTTTATCCTTCTCGAAAATCAGTGTTCAACAACATTTTACCATTTCAAGGTTTCTCAATACAGAACTTTGTGCATGAACATGGAAAATGTTCACTAACTTTGTCAATATGTGTAGTAGGATAGGTCTTTTTTTTCTTTTTTTTTAGATATTGGGGGTTTGAGTTGTCATCAAAAGTTGAGCATTGGTACCAAATAAAGCCATGCCAAATATGAGCGTCTTGCAAAACAACGAATAAAAATATGATACCAGTTTCCACATTTTGGGGTTCGAGTAGATATGAAAAGTCGTGCATTGGTACGAAAAGAAGCCATGTCAAATATGGCCGGTTTTGGTCGTCAAACGTTTTTGGCCGTTTTCCAATTATTATTATTATTATTTTTTTTTTTTGCTCCGGATTTGTTTCGGAGAACAAACATAATATAACATTCTACAACTTTTGCACACTACTCAAAACTCAAATTTCTAAAACAAAATTTTTTCGACCAGTTTCGGCCCACCTAATTTTCTCTTGTTTTAGACAGTTGAGTTGAGTTTGAGTAAGATGCAAAAGTTGTAGAATGTATGTTATACTTGTTCGCCGAAACATATCCGGAGCAAAAAATATTTACCTGGGCTCCGGGACCCCGAAAAAAATGTCACTTTTGAAAAGGCCCAAAAAAGGTTGTTTTCTTTTTTTATATATAGAAATTTGAGTGTAAGTAGCGTGCAAAAGTTGTAGAATGTTATGTTTGTTCGCCGAAACACAGCCGGATCAATAAATATTTAGCCGGGCCCAAGAATGCGAGAAAAATTTTGTTTGAAAACGGCGAAAAAGGGCCACATTTGACATGGCTAAATTTGGTACCAATATACAACTTTTCATACCTACTCGAATCCCAACATGTGGAAACTAGTATCATATTTTTATTACTTGTTTTCCAAAAAAAAAAAAAAAAAAAGCCCTTTAGGGGTCCAGGTGCCTGGTTAAATATTGTTTTAGGACGGCCATATTTAGTATGGCTTTTATTTGGTACCAATGCACAACTTTTGATGACAACTCGAACCCCAATATCTGAAGAAAAAAAAATGGGCCCACCCTAATGTGTAGGCACAAAAATGTTGATTAATATGGTCTCGTGTGAAGTCAAAATAAAACTCTTTAAGTACGGCATGATTCATTTCACGTGTAATTTCGTTTTATGAAATATTAAAGGATAAGGGAAAAAAGAATAATGGGGAAACTGGAACAGGGTAATTAAAAATGGATGTCAAGTACTGTAAGATTTGCATGGTCACTCCCACGCGCATTGAGTTACGCGTTACACATGAGTGATTTTAGAGATTAACAGCAAACCACAGCAGTAAATATGCAAAAGCAAAGCCAAAGCATTTGAACTGAATTCTTTTAAATGCATTACCTTAGGCTCTAAGGATGTTGAACGATAATAAAACACATCTTACGTTTTTGTTTTCAAAGAGAGAAAAAAATTGACCTGACTGTAGAATGAGTTTGAGATGTTTTAGCTAATTAATAGATTAGTGTAAGTAAAACACTTATCATCAAGTCAAGAGGAACCACTGAAGCACACGGGTCGATTCCTTACTTTCGAATAACATATTTACAGCCAAAAAAACAAGGTGATTTTTTTTCTTTTTGTTTGCATAGAAACGGTAAATCTTTTACCATCCTACCGTAGTCGAAACCCTGAGAGTGTTCTCATGCATTAGTCGGGCAAGTGTGGTTTAATCTAATTGAATCGCTTCTTCGTCTCACAGCAAAAAATAGTGGTGTTGATTCAACACTTTTCGGTATCCCAGGGCAACCACTACTTTTTTTGTGTGTGTGTTAAATCAGGAAAACATACGGTGTTCATTTCTGTGATACAATACAATGGATATGTTGTCAATGCTGATTCAACAGAGTATAGCACTATCATCATACACCTCATAATCATAATAGATAGACTTATCAAGCTTCCCCATTTCTGGCTGCGCTAAAACTGATGGATTTTTGTTCAGAGGACGTGATTTTCAAGCCATCCGCTAGGTAGCTCTGTCAAAGACGTCATATTCTACTATGAGGTCTAACTATTATTAATACTTATTGTGATAATTTGCTGATGATATTTTTTTGGTTTAAAATGTATAGATAGAGGAACTGAAGTCCATATTGATCTGCAGTCCTATTTTGATCGTCACTGTCTTTTATTCACAGCAGCTCCCCAATTGCATCACGATGCTGGATGGGCACCGGTCCAGACCCTCTCGCTTTGGGAAAAAATCTCTTGGGAGAGAAGGAAATCGAACCCGGGACCCCACGATAAGTAGTCAACGGCAGTAACCACTCGACCAGCGGAGAGAGAGGGTCCCGTTTTCGAATAGGAGGTTACTAAATGAAACCAATCATACCAATCTTTCACATTAAGCTACTGCATAAGCATCACAAAAGAAATACCTTCCAAATAGGCTTCTTAACTGCTGGTGAAAGTTCATATAGCCTTGTCACTTGCATGGAAATAATTTCAACTTGTGCCAAATGAAAATGTTCCGATTTTCTATCCAATTTTGATCGAAACATCTTCTAGGGGGAGAAATTTATCCCTGGCAGGGACAAAAAATAAATTGGCCAGGGTGGGAAACTTATTTGCTGGAGGGAAAATCCCGAGTATAAGCCCCGTTAATTCGCACATTGCATTTTTCCATGGTTAACGTTAACCAAGAACATTTTAGTAATATAAACGGTAGTTACCGTTAACTCGGGTTTCAATTTTAACCAACGTCAGCTTACGACGGTTGTCTTCTTACGTTAGTTATCGAAACGCAAGATGGCCGTTAAGTGCAGCTCACTTGGTGAGTTTATTTCTTTCTTTATCGAAATATATTGCATCCTAGTGGTGGGTATCACTTTTAAAGCATAAAAGAACAATGGCAGAACTAATCTACAAAATGTTACGCTACAATCAATTCATTTGTGTTCAGTATTTTATAATTTAAACATCTACCGTGTAGCCTTAGAGTATGGAAAAAGGAGATTCCTTACTCTAAGCGTGTAACCGGTTTCTTTATTGGCAATGGAAATACAAGCACGATAACCATGTTAAGTTCCATAGTCTAAACGCAGTTATTCTAACCATGATTTTTACCATCGTAATAAGTTTAGCAACGTCAATAAGACTTAAGTGTTGAACCAACAACGTTTTTTTCTTACTATGCATGCTCAAATATGTGTTTAATAATTGAGTCTCCTTACCATGGAAATGGTAAACATTATCAAGATTTAATTAGGTTCAAGTCTTAAGAGTTGAGTCATACGTAATCATAGCAAATGTAAAGCAAATTGGTCTTACTGTTCTCACGTGAGACGCGAATGTAAGTTTTAACATCTGTGTTTCGTTCGTTACCATCAGGTATGGATTTATAAATGGGCCCACTAGGCCCGGGCCCCGTTAGCAGAACACAGCGCCGGCCAGAACAGAGCGGGCGACAGAGAGTGTACCACAAAAGCTCCACTGTCAAAACAGTGCTAAACAAAACAGCGTATGTCAAGTAGTGCCGCATGAAAAATCAGCAGATCAAAATTCTGCGTATTGTGGAAGTGCAACCTCGGTCAGACCCAGTGTCCTCTATCTAAAATCGATAATTGACTGATCGATGCCACTAAAACTAATTAATTAATGAAGGCTGGAAGGGGAAGAGACAGTTAACCCTGATCGTTCATTTCCAGTCTAAGCCAAAACGAACCAAATTTTCTTTCTAACTCAATTTTTAATGCATGTTGTCGCTGTGTGGCCTGCTTTTAGGCTTCAGCACCAAGTGTTGCGAAGCCTTATACAATCGCTGTGTCCGTCCGTCTGACTGTCGACAACTTAGGAGCTACTAGAGCTAAGAAGATGGTTGAGGTAATGTTGAAAAGTCTTGGCGCGGCGAATTTAAACCCATATCATTCATCCAGATCTCAGGGGTGGGTCCGGAAATATGAGGGGTGGGCAATTTTCAAGTCAGTAACAAGTAGGGCAAGAAAGGTATCGGAAAGGTGGGTTCAAACCTGTATACATAATCAAGAGAACAGGGGCGGGTCCCGAGAAAGGGAGAGGGAAATTTTCAACAAGGCAACTACCAGGACTATAAAAGTATCGTTGAAAAGGTCTCGGCGAGACGAGATGAAACTCGTAAAGATCATCAGATCATATGGCAGGTCTCGAGATACGGACGGGAACGGGGGTAATTTTCAACTCATTGTTATTACCGAAATATTTCACTTGTAATCGGGGGCGCCAAAATTTACTGTGCCCAGGGCTCCTTGCACCCTAAATCCGGGTCTGGTTACTATGATTCTGGTGCGGCTGAAACACGGAGGGTTGTTCGAATGTTCACAAATTCTGGAGGGCCGTTGACACGTAATGCGTGAAATTGTGTTATTCCGTAAGTGTTTAATACCATGGAAAACATTCTTTTCGCCAATCTCAAAGCTTATAAACTTTGTCGAGGTCACCCACTACCACAGTGAGAAAATTGATCATTGGTCCAGAGTGTAAAAGAGACGTATTGCTATAGTGTAACTCTTTTATAGCGACAGCGTCATGTTTTCTGTATTACCGACATATTCCTAATAAGGAATACGTTTTTCAACCTCTCTTAATGCGACAAACACATATGCGTCAACCTTGCGTATAACGTCATCTCAGTTTAGATCACGATTTTCCAAGAACCAAAGCTATTTTAAGGTCTCTATTGCTCCTTGACCTTGAGAACTCAAGGTTGGGGGTTCAGACAATTTCTTACCATTCCCTTCTGTCAGTGACCCTGGAACTTATTACAGGGAAGCTCCTCACACCATTGTCGCCCTCGAATGGTCAGTACCAAGGGAGCTAAAAACGTTTTTAGCAAGTTTCTAGATTTCTTGGTCAGTGCTTAAAAGTTCGGCAGATAAACTTTAAGTCTGGAAGAAAAAGTTGAAGTTATACGTAAAATTGAGAATGGAAGATTAAAAGATGACATGTGTCGTGAATTTAGCCTGGTTAATTTTACTGTTCCATAAAATTTAATACAGTACTCTATTTTACGTTAAGTCAGCTTTGTCCGTCTCACTCGGCTAAAATTTAATAGAGTACTGTACTTTATGTTGCACTTCGACTTTGCACTATTAATACCAGTTTTTCAAGTTAATACAATCTAAAGCAAGCCTAATTAAATTTATTCTGTATCATTTTTTTCATCTTACTCGACTGATAACATAAAACTCAGTTACAGCGGCACTCGGTTATAACGATACATTTTTTCGGGCCACTTCGATGTCGTTATAACCGAGTTCTACTGTATTTGATATTACTACTTACGGTTTTCACTTCAGCAGTTAAATTTGGGAAACCTTATACAACGGTTATGTCCATCTATATATCTGTCTGTCCGTCTGTCGACAACTTTCAGCTCAGGAACTACTAGAGCTACGAAGGTGATTCAGATGTCGTTGGAATTGTCTCGGTGGAACGAGGTGAAAGTTGCATAGACCGGCTCTGGCCGTCGATCAATTTCATCTCAGAAACTATTAGGACTACCAATGTGATTGAGGTGTCGTTTGATAGGTCTCGCCGAGATTGAGGTGTCGTTTGATAGGTCTCGCCGAAAATATCAACGACATATAGAACATTCAAATTGGACGCTCGCTGCTGAAGCCTGGGTGTAGAACATATGGACAGTCCCCCGTTTGGGCTTTAAAAAATTCTATATTAAATTATTTTGTTGTTGTTGAAGGATCTGTTTGAAATCTACAAACAAAGTGAGCGAGAGGTGTTCAAAAATAAGTAAATAAACATATAATTTGAGTTTTGAATCCGTGTATAAAGGACTGATGATTAGCAAGTGAAAATCTTGTTGTAAAATGTGCATGCCATGTGTGATGAACAGATAGCAAGTTGAAAGGTCAGCTCGTGTCCTTTGTGGAGCTGACCCCTACAGGGTTAGACCAGACTGCTCACCGGAAGTCCTGCATGTACTAACTGTTCTTCTTTTATCCTGTCTGCGTTCAAGCGTTTACTTATCCTCCGCAGATACGGAATACTCTTCATAGTCTTTCGTAACTGACAAACAATTGAAATTAAAGTTGATTGTAGTTAGACACGCAACCTTTTTCTACTCCAAGTACTGCGTACTTTGTGCGTGTGTGTGTGTGTTTGCGGGAGGGTTTCTCTACATTCAGACGTGGACTAGAACATACACAAGAAAATTCACATGAACTTTGTCAAGAAAACTACAGATAACTCACTCGAAGTAGAAGTAGCGAGCGGCCGTAGCTCAGTTGGTAGAGCGTTGGTTTAGCAATCTGAAGGGTCATGGGAACGATCCTAGTGGCCGTCCATCCTGAGTGAGGATTTTCCAGGGAGTTTCTCAGTTATACGAGGCAAATTCCGGGATGGTACCCGCTAACAAGACCCTGGATGACTACTTTCCAACATCTTGTCGTCCACCCTATCCCGACATGAGCCTGAGATGCCTAAAGGCCGTAAACAAATTGAATACAATTTAATTTGAAGTACAAATGCTTTTCTTTGTAAAGTCCAAAACCGTTCCCGTTGCAGTGAAGCGGTAAAGTTCTTTCCAGGGATTCTGCTAGAATTTTCAGTTTAGGGGTGGGTGTAAAAATCAAAATTGGGACGCTAAAGTAGAGTTTTGCAGAGTTTCTATAGATTTTTAATCGTTAAAACCTCTACATTGGGGCCGGAGATCCTCGAGAATTTGGAGGTGGTAACTGGTAAGATCCCCCTATTCCGGAATCTGGCAGAATCCCTGTTTTTTCCAGTCCTCTCTCTATACTTGGTCCAAGGGTTTATGACGGGATAGTCTTGAAGAACTAAAAAGAACTGCGACAGGGCAACCAATGAGAGAGACAAATTGTGGCGTAATTGATTCTCTGAGTGGGGAAGCAGCAGATGGAATTCAGTTTTCTTGAAGCGGTGGAAGTGTTAATGTCTTATCCTCGGAGCACTGTTGCCAAGTTTCATGCACATTACCAACAACGAGAATGCAGTTGCAGTTTGTCACAGTGAGTTGAAACTGCCGAGCGTAGATGCGGCAACGTTGTAGCGTTTATTTCAGGCTTAACGTTCACAACTCACACAGATACTTGGGAAGGAGACGACAATTTTGTAAGAAGAAAAAAAAAACTAATAGAAACGAAGCTCTCGGATTATGTCTGGAGGTATTTCATTGGATGTCGATCGTACGAATCTCACACCGCCATAAACATAAGGACAAATTATAGCCGAGGAATAGTTACGTTTAAATGCTTAAGCTTCCTATTAAACAACTAGGGGAGAGAAAGCATTTGAGGGGTGAAGAAAGGTCACATGCTTTTCACTTTGTTTCCTTATTAAGGCTCAATCCAAGTGGGCTTTCCCGCTTTTTTCGTTTTACGCTAATTTATTCAAAATTCAGTGTAGGTAATGAGGTAAACGAAGTTTAACTTTCACGGACCAAAGTTCGTTTCGTACTTCAATAGTGGGTACAATGTGTGCAGACACTTTTGGGACAGAATAATATCCCAATAGTGCCTGCACACAATCCTGAAGTTATTACTAATATTTCCTTAAAGCTAATTGAATTTATTATTGAAGAACGAAACGAACTTTGGTCCGTGAAAGTTACATTTTGTTTACCTGAAATGAATTTTGAATAATTGACGTAAAACGAAGAAAGCGAGAACCCCCACTGGGATTGAGCTTTAATATTACGAGATGAGGACAGTCGGAAAGCTGATTCACCGCAACTTGCCAGGGTCTACTGTTTGCCTGTAGGCCTATGTGTCCTGATGAATAATAATGCAAAGGTGCGCAAGTAAGTAATCGAAAGAGGGGGGGGGGGGGGAGATATAAAATCTTAATGATGATGAGTGTTCTGTTATAAGGCAGTTCCTAACCCGAATTTCTCTGAGCAAGATAAACCGATGGTGGTTTGCCATCGCCTTGAGGAACAAACCTGAAGAAAAACTCAGATAGGATTGTCGCTCGCTGGTATGAAACCCAGGACCTACTAAACGCGTAGCCAACCAACACTCTACCAACTGAATTATGGGCCGCTTGGTGACTTTTTTCAGATGTGGTGTAACGCTGATTTAAATTTGAAAAGTTGATGAACTTTTTTTGGTCAGTGTAGGAGTCTGGTTTTAATACAAGAGACATATACAAGGAGAGAAAGGAACTTTCAAACCATTCCCACAATAGAATCCAGTTCATCTACGTTTGTTCATGTGATATGTTGCGTTGGTCAACCTTAATTCAGATCAGGAAGTACTGGAATGCAGAACCTACGTAAATGTTATGTAATGAATTCATTAAAATCTACTGGCAGCCATAACTGTTTCAATTTAAAAGGCGTTCAACAAGTTAATTTGGAATCTACATTCTATTTCTGATAAGCCTAACAAGAAGAAGAAGAAGAAAAAGTAAAAATGTTAGTATACTGTTCTAAAACAAAGCGACTTGTGTGCTCTTGTGAACGAGTTCTCAAGTATTTAGTCTGTATACCTCAAGAAGTGGTCTTCAGAAACTGGAATAATAGATTCAGACAAGGTCTTCCGAAACACAACATTAATTTTTTATTTAATTTTTTTGCTGTAGAAAACAACAGTTTGTCACTATTAACAGTTAGCAAGCAAAGTACATTTTCTTTCTTTCCCACTGACATTTGAATATTAATTCGTGAATAGCTATATATATATATTTCTGTGTCTACCAAGTTTTGAAGGAACGGAGATGCCAATGGCATTGTTCATGCGAACTGTAGTAGTTGATCTGATGTACACTTGTAATCGCAACTTTGTGTTTCGGTTGTATTGTTTAACGATCATTTTGGCTACCCGCTGAATAGTTGTAAGGTCCGCTGGTCCTTCACGCAAGGCAATTCCCAGGATACAGATAGGTCTCCACCCGGGTATCTTCTCCCTTGTTACTTGAAGAGAAGGTTGTTAATTCCTGGGCACCCTGTTGTTGAAAGCAAGACAAGACAATATCCTTTCCAGGGAATTTCCTTTCAGTACGATTCGCGTATGAGGGTTCACCTCTATACATGCAGGGAACTTCCTTTGGGAAGGGGCTTCACTGTATAGGAGACTTCACTGACGAAAGGTATATTTTAAAAGAGTATATAGGCTGTAACCTCAAGTATCCTCCAGTCGTCCTGTAAAGTAAAATGTATTTTTATAAACAAAACCCGCCAAAACGTGAGTTTGTAAGTTCTATTTTCACATTACTTGCTAGATACATGAAAATGCTACATATTGTTAATTGACATAAGATTCAAGCTCACTTCATGTGCCTATTTAAATACTTAGGTGAGACGTTCACTCTTTATAATCAAGACATATTGAAAGATTATACCGAGCCGCCGTAGCTCAGTGGTAGAGCGTTGGCGTAACATTCAGGAGGTCAAGGGCGTTCGATCCCAGCGGCCGACCATCCTGACAGATTTTTCCTCAGTCACACCAGGCAAATAGGCAAATGCATGAATGGCACATTCAACATAGGTCGTGGACGACACCTTCCCGAATTATTTCCCCTCCCCTATCCCGGCCTGAGCCTTAGATGCCTAAAGGACATAAAATAAAATTCAAATAGAAAGACTATACGTAAATAAAATCCTTTGAAACACTATGTAAAAGTTAGCATACAGTGGCCATGGGAAGAACTGACGGTGTCATCTACTGAGCCTCTGGCGCGTTCCGGTTACATACTTCGTCGTTCGTGTAGCCAGTGCAGCTGGTACCTCTATTGTTCGACTGGTCGGTACTAGTGCAAGTCAGGGCTGAAACCGGGTCAATTTGGTGACTCGGCCTGAGCCAGACAGAGATGACCCGACCCGAAACTTGACCAGATTGACTCAGTAACCAGGTCTTCGACGAAATAACCAGACTGACTTTGTAACCTGGGTACCCTGTCTATCTCGATTTGGCCTGGTCTCAGGGATTCTGTCAGGATTTTCAGTTTGTTGGGGTGTAAAGTCAAAATTGGGAGAGTGTAAGTGGGGTTTTGCATGGTTTCTATCGATTTTTGACCATAAAAATTTTAATGTTGGGGGTGTTCTTGAGAATTTGGGGGTGACATCCCCGCAGAGGGAGTATGGCGGAATTACTGCCTGGGTTTGTTCCAGTGGCTTGAATCAATCAATATTTTAATTTGTGAGTTTCATGATTTCTTTCAGTATAGCCTTCTCGAAGGAAGGGTTATGTGCACACCTCCGAGTTTTGCTGGCGATATGAGACTATTTTCATAACTATTATCAGAAACTATTCGGCGTCGTATTCTTGGTTCTCTGAGGGGGTAACACCGCCCACTGTTCAAACGCAAGGAAATCATTAAAAACTATGCTTTTCCTTCCATCTATCCGGGTCAGGCCAGACCCGATCCACAACAGACCCGATTTACCCAATGACCCGTTTCAGCTCTGGCTGTTATTCAGGTGAATTATTAGGTAGATGTCTTTAATATTTTGGCTTCTTAGTCTTCCGGTGTGTTTGCAATTTCTCTGTGGTTCAGGGCGGCAAGAATGTAATTATGCTGAAAAGAACTTTTCCCTCAACACTTAGTGTCAACAAGTGTGTTATATGTGAGAGGTAATTCTAGTACGTGCTAACTTCCCCCATGGGAGTAGTTAGCCTATCTGGTAGCAACGAACTTTACCGAAGAACAAAATTATAGCCATTTTGTCTTTCTTCCTTCTTAACAACCACTGCCAAAAAAAAGCGCGTTTTTGCTTATCAGTTATTCACAAAGGATGTATAAAACAATGTTGGTGCAGCAGCTTAAACCTACACTGTACTTAACGCAAGAGAACAAAGTGCAGCGCCTATCAATTATACTTACCTCACCCTGACTATATCCACTTGTCTCACTTCCTTTAAAGTGGTCTTCTCTGGATTTTTTTACTGCCGTGGTAATCACTACTATTCGGTCCATCGATGAACTGTCTCATTGCACGTGGCTCCACGCTTCCTGTTAGATACTTTGCATACACGTGTGGGTTTAATTCCTATCTAACTACACATTAAATATATGGTACTGGTTACAGAAGACGTGTAGCAAGAAATTGCCAGAAACTGGAGGAATTGCTCAGAAGAAGTGTGTTCGTTTCGTAATCAAAGATCCTGGGGTCAGATCCCGCTGCCGTCCTATTAGACATTTTCTCCTGTTTCCCTTAGAACAGGGTTTTCCAAGGTATTTTCACTGGCCCCGAAATAAGTCCAAAACTGTTTTTACAACAAAATAAAAACACAAGAAGTAATTTTGTCCTAGAAATATATTATACAGACATATACACCCCATTTTGTATTACATTTCTTGTTGTAATACAAATTGCCATATGATAATATTATTACTATAGAGAAAACAAACCAAATTTCGCCTAGTATCCTAATATCGCCCACACAGGTTTCTCAATTAGTATCAATTTGAAATTATTGGAGTCGATCTTCAACAATTAATCACGTTGTCAGGCGTGTAACTTAGTAAACAAAGGTTTAATTTCTCATGCATGATATTTATAAACTGTTGTTAGGTTAACATGTCCCGAAAAGCAACAACGTTGATATCCCATGAGGAAAACTCGGCGGGCCTCCGGTGGCCCGCCTTCATGGTTGGTGGGCCACCGGCGGCCCGCCGAGTTTTCCTCATGGGATATTTACTGTTTACAACAT
>JAGDQP010050120.1:0-11834 GCA_022664845.1 Lepisma saccharinum | reverse complement strand
TTACTTTTTTTCTGCTATGCAGATATTTCCGCAAAGAAACATACTTTTCTCAAACATAACTGCGTTTGAAAGTATTTCCAATAATTTATTGCCAATTAATTAGCTATTGATGACGTTATACGGGAAACGTTAAAAGCTTGTCAGTAAAACTACGCAAAAGATATACCTAGGTATATATGTATAATTGCATATTTCCTTGTGCTACTTTGAGAAATAACTTTTTTTGCCATTTTGAGGCAACTAACATTATTTGATTATCAAGAAATACTTAAAACGTTCGTTTTTGTACAAACATACATTTAAGATAATACATTCTGTCTGTATTAAGAAACACAGAAACAAAATTGTGCTCAATAAATATGTATTCAGTCGATTCCAGCTTGATAGTCTAAGAAAATGATTTCATTTTAAAATACAATGTTTTCTGAATATTTTTGGAGCTCTTTTGTATAAACTTGTAAACTTTATTTTTAAATGAGCCAGTCTAGTAACTTTGGACTTCGGTTCGTCAGATTCACATGTAGCTTTTAAAATCCACACCCATGCCCCTGCCGGGACTCGAACCTGGGACCTTCGAGCCGATGTCCTACCAGCTCGGCCACCCGATCTTCCTCTTTTGTGTATATATAATATATAATAAAAATGTGACAATAAATGAACTTTAAAGAACTGGGTGGTATACAAACACGACTCGTGGTTAAGCAGCTTATTTTATGCTACTGTGACACATGATATTCAAAATTAGAATGTATTACTATGAGTAAGTCTAAATATATATGGCCTAGCCCACACAGCACAATTATGTTAAATAAACGTTTATTCAGCTTTTGCTTAAATGTTTATTAAGCGTTGAATTTTGGTTGAATTTACGTTGATTTCACGTTTATACAACTATCGGATTAGTATTCTAAGAAATGTATATTCAACGTTGAATCTGACGTTTTATAAACGTTTTAAAGACGTTCAATTAAACCTTTCTCGCAGCTTAATTTTGTAACACGTTAATTCGTTACAAAACGTTGAATAAACGTCTATTGAACGTTACGTAACGTTTATACAACGTTTAGAGAGAAGCAAAATTCAACCTGACAGGACAAATTTCATGCCTTTCCTAAAACTCCCTACTTACAACGAATATATGAATCTGTGAAGATGAACAGAATAAGTTTCCCAGACCGAAGCCTAGTATTTCAATGTTCAGTACGATACAATTTTAAGGTTGATTCCAGGAAAAATCCTTTGATTATACTATTTTAACATGGAATCAAGCCTCAAATTGTAATTTCAATTTAAATTATATCGTACTGAACATTGAAGTAATAGGCTTTGCTCTGAGAAACTTACGTTATTCTGTTCATCTACAGAGATTTAAATATTCGTTATCATTAGGGATTTTAGCGGAAAGGTACGAAATTTTTCCTAAACGTTAAATTGTATTTCTCCTCAAACGTGACAATCCAACAATCCGGGTTGGATTCCCGGTGGGACAAGTTGAAACAATTTTACCTAGGCCGTAATTCCCAGAGGTCGACGCGTCTCTGAAAATGATATTATATAACACCTAATGAAGTTTAAGCATAAAACTATCACTGAAAATTTTCTGTGCGTTAGGAAAACTCACAAACATTCAAACAAAAACATTATTTAAACGTTTATTAAATTACGTTGATAAAATATATAATTCAACGTTACAAACTACAGCGTTGTCAAAATTCAACGTTTATAAAACGTTAATTCAACTTTGTGTGCTGTGCGGGACAGTGCTCTATTGTCCATTATATAATTGATAATTGTTCGAAATAGGCCTTTTCAATTTAGAGTATTATGATCAACGATTATGTTTTGTTTATGAAACTACATTTTATTTGTTGTATTTGTCATTCCATTCATTGCCTTAGTATTTCAGAAAATAACACATTCCTATCAGTTTTCTATTGTAAAATATATTACTATTATTGTGGGACTGTAATCAAATGCTAATCTGATCTTCGTTATATACTCAACAATATGTACACTAGCTCCTATGACCAGAATCCAGAGCAGAGAGGCAAAAAGTATAATGGGTGAGACCGACAAATCTTTGTTACGAATTTACAAATCGTTAAGGAGTTGTAAGGGCCTTGAAATACATTAAATTCGGTAAATTATTAACTGAACGTGGTGGAAAGCCCAAAATAGCTGTTAAGTGGTGAATATTCGTGATGATAAAGAAGAAGAAGAAGAAGAAGAAAACGATTTCATCAATAAAATCACGATTTTTTGCCTCGTGGAAAAAGTCCTTTTTTTTTTAATTTCCGTTTTTTTCACCCGCGGCCTTTAAAACACTACATCCAACACAGAGCTAAATTTTAAAGATAACTTTAACACAAGTGTGTTCAGCTTAGAAATATTGCCAGAGTGAAAATATTACGTAACATATGGTATAATTATTTACTTCAGCAGCGTGACTGGAATTTTGGGCATTTACCGTAGCCATTTATGGAAAGTGAAGATTCTGTTTCTGACATTTTAAGTGTAATTGTTGTCTTTTGCAGTATGTATCCAATAAATTAATAAATAAATAAAATAAAATCTCCAGGACCTTGTATTTGTAATGTTTCTGGCTTTCCTTGAAAACTTCGTGAATTTTCAGCTGGTCCAAGCATTCGTGAGTTTTCGGTTGTAAATGCTTAACCTGAAATCAGCGTTGCCAACCTACGGCCTTGGCCGTATTTGTACGGTAATTTCACTTCTCTGTACGGCATACGGCCCAAATGCAAGACCGTACACCTTTTGTACGGCCTTGGATAAAATTGATAATAAAAGACTAATTATCACATCAAATAGATAAAGGAATAGTGAACTAAAAAATATTTCTTCAATTGAATGGGCAATCTGGTGACCTAGCGATCAGCAGCGTTGACAGCGATGAGATTGAGAATTGCTTTTCGGGTAATTCCCGTTGGCTTTCGTTTCGGGAATGTTCCGTTGGCTTGGCTTTCTTTTCGGGGAAGTCCCGGTGGTTCTGCAAAGGAGTTGAATGAATGTCGCTTTAACTTTTTCTTCCAGGTTACGATGAGGATTTGGATAGTATCAAGTGGATGTAAAATATATACATTTGCGAGTGAAATGTCAGGAGCGTGGACGGTATAAACTTCGCTGCGTTTTATGTTTTTTTGGTTCGTGGTAAAAGTTAGTGATATTATTAGTTTCATACGTCCTTTGTAAGTAAATACGAATGGACTCCGAGGACGAATGTGGTCCATCTACACCAAGAAAGAGCAAGACTTTGACTAAAATTGCAAGAAGGAAACAACGATACAGATAAGCGCGGGCAAGGGGGGGGGATTCAGAATACAAGAATTGGTTATGTCGTGATCCAGTGACTGAGGAAAAAGCTAAATGTAAGGATGTAACGTATGTTCTGTATCGGAACTAAGCAATGTGACAAGACACAACAAAAGTGAGTCACATAAAAACATGAAAAGTGTTTTTCTAGTCAACGTAATTTAAGTTCATTTTTAATAAAAGAGGACCATTGCACGAGTGTAGATAAACTGACCCACGTAGCAGAAATTAACTTGGCGGGTTTCCTAGCAGCGCATAATATATCATTTAAAACAATGGAACACTTGCAAGACGTGATAAAACAGTCCTTCTTTGATTCAAAAATCGCAGAAAAATGCAAATGAAACGCACTAAGTGTACAGCAATCGTGAAATATGTTATTGGTAGGTATCATAAAACGGAATTAGCGAACACGCTAAACTCTGTAAAATTCAGTGTTCTAACAGACGAATCTACGGATATCGTGAGAGTAAAACTTTATGTATTGTGGTCCGTTATTTCGATTCTGCCTCAAATAAAACTATAAGCAAATTTTGGAACCTCAACAATGTTTATGACGATGCGAACTCTGATGAAATGAATCAAGGTGCAAGACAGTGCTCATCTATTTCCCTTCGCAAATATTCGCAGTTTCCCTCTCAGCCTTATGCTTAACCATTGAGTATATATAGGACTTAACACATCTGAATGCAGATTGTGAGCGAGTGTTTAGTAAAATAAATTTGTTAAAAGTGAAACAGAGAAAGCTACTTTTAACATGAAATAGTGCATGTGTGTTACCAAGTCAGTGTGTCCAGAATAAGGGTTCAACATGTCAAGATTTAACTCCCGCTGAAGACATGCTCAATTCAGTTACAAAAAGTTGGCTTTATGGGATTGCTAAGCAACTTTCTCAACAACAAAGCAGCAATCTATGCGGTCATAATGGAGATGCGTGGTGATGATGATGATAACAACTCCTTCACTTTCAACGACTAAGTATGGTGAGTGATAAATCACTTATTTTTACCTTAAATTCAAATATTTCTTTTATAGGTAAAATAGGGAATTTGTTCAGAATTTTAGTTTAATTTCTTGAATCACAAATTACTTACTTTAAAACATTTTCTCCCTATCATTCATTGTTTTCATATTACCTAAACTTGTATTAACATTTTAAGGACATTAAAAACACGTTTAGGTAAGGCATTTATACACATATAGAACGAGAACTTGGAAATTGTAGTAGTAAAATGCTAACTTTTGAGGTATGATTAAATTTAAGGCCCTGAGGTAAAAAATACGGCCTATATTCAAGTACTGGGAGGTCTTCCCGTGTTCCGAGGTTGGCAACGCTGCCTGAAATGCTGGCCGCAGTAGTCGTCGTGACTGTGAGCTTTACATTGCGGTACCATACTGCCCTGTATTTTATGCAACTGTTTCACAATTGGCAATCCTAGTGACAAAGCAGGTAGGAAATTTTTATTCTTTCAGATAGAATTCGTAAAATAAATCACCTATTTTTGTGCGTATACTTAGCAAAATGTTTACTAAGACAAACAGACGAACATACCTGGATAAAGTATTGCTGCAACTTTTGTCGTTCGTAATTGCTTTTTTATAATAACAATAATAATAGTAATTTTATTGTCAGTAAGCCAGTATGAGAATAGACAACGTCAAGGTAGTACAGTATAGATGATTGATTAACAAAATATATATACATAGAGTGCACAGAATTACAATAATATAATAATAAAGATACAATTATTCTAAAGTTACAGACGCACTCAGGTTGCGATTAGTATGTGGCCGCAGTTTGCTTTTCTAAGTTCATTGAGGGATGTATATAAAATAATATGTGATCTATGGAAATAGCAGTATTGATTTGTGTATTTTGTACAAGGGCCCTCTGCAGGTGTTGCGAAAGCCATTAAGGGTCAGTCCTACAAAATATAATTAAAAACTTCTGGTCAGCGCTAAGTTGAGGCCAACTTTCATTTCGGGTACTCTTATTGGCCAAAATCAGACTTTGCCTCAACTTAGCACTGACTAGAAGTTTAGCGGTCGATTGTAGAACATTCCCTAAGTATACTTTACGAGACACACTCCAGAAGAGTTGCCGTTACCGCCCATAGAATTCATTTTATCTTATATCCAGAAGAGAGTAGGAAGTGTTCTGTACATTCCCTATAGGTAGTAATTTTTCGGTGTATAATATTTTATAGAATTATGTTATTTTCCATAAATCCCTTAAACATCTGCTTTGAACCCTTGTAAATGGCGCGCATAAATACTGTACCACCGTTTCAATTCATCATACAAAACAACAACAACAACAAAAAAAAACAACAACAACAACACAAAAGCATGTTATGCAGTGTGTGTCTGTTTAATTAGATCTTTGTCGTATTTTTAGGTCGGTTTTAAAGGCCCGTAAAAAATCCGAAGATTTTCAAATGAAAAAACAATTCTTTTGTATTTGAACGAGGCAAAATAACCCTGGTTCTATTGATGTTTTTTTTTTTTCTGTTTTATAACAAATATTTACTACCTAACACACCTAATGCATGGTTTAGTAAAATTAAAAGCTTTTACGTTAAAACATGTACAACCAACTTTCAGTTTATATTACGAATGCAATATTATATCTCATTAGCACCCTTGTACATGAGAGAAAGTGATGTTCAGTTTTTGCCCTTAGATATCTTTGGCTGAGACCGAGAAAACAATGCTTCAAAACTTTGTCAGATTCAGTGCCATTGCGCATTTTTTTTCTAAATATATGTTTTGAACATGAACTAACATTAACTAATTCATTGATCATAAAATGCTGTCAGGGCAGGGTACTCCTGATAGTAAGAAAACTTGTTCATTTCCAAAGTAGTACAAGAAAATTGTTTTCTTGGTTGTTTTTTCCGTCGTTTGAATTTTCCGTTTTTTTTTTTTTTTTTTTTACTTCAATAGGTTTGTTCAAAATGTGTATAGAGCTGAGGAAATATCTAGGTTCTATTAAAAAGAATGGGAAGTGGGTTTTATTTTGAAAATATATTCTGAGTTACTGATAGGTAAAAACCCATTTTTTAAAATTAAAATGCAAATTTTAATGCTTTTTTAATTTTAATGCAAATTTTAATAATTTAGTCATTAAAATTTTAAATTTTAATGCAAATTTTAATCATTTAAAATGCCAATGCACCTGTTTTTTTATTTATAGGATGTACACGGACAATCTTTCTTTATTAAGAAAAGGTGGCTATTTGGTTATTTAAACTCTAAATATACTTGAAAAAAGAAAAAACTCTTTATGTAAACTATATAACCACTAAAAATTTGAACAAAGATGTAACAACATTTTAATTATTTTATTTATCTTAAGAAACTTCTGCTTCTCAATGTCAAAGCCTTATTGAAAAAAGTATGTTGCAACACTTGCAGATTCTTTTAGAAAAGAGAAACACATGATGTTTATAACTTAAAATCTATTAAAGGAAAATATTTACCACTGTATACTCTCCGTATGTAGAAGGATGCCGTTGTACATGATTTAATTATGAACTATCAGTAACTACTAGGGACGGAACGCCATGGAAAATGTAATAATTTACAGTATGTTTGTAAAGGACAGAATATGAAGTTTCAGATGCAAAATTTTTTCATCATAATACTGTGATTTATAGATTTATTAATTTTGTAAAAAGCAAGGTTTGTATAGGTTTCATCTGTAACTCTGGAGTTACTTTTGTAAGACATTGTAATTTTAATATCATGTATTATATTGGCTGGAGTATATAATAAATTGCTCTAACAATGACATAATTTTATAAATTGTTGTATAACCAGGGGTGCCAACTGACAAGAGCGAACACCCGCTGACGGGCTTTCAAAAACCGGCATTTTTTGGGTCACATAATGCCACCTTTTATATATATTATAAAAAAGCCACATAAAAAGCAAGAAAAGGCATGGGTACCAGTAGAAAATTTCGATCACTCATCAAAGTTTAGATTGGATTAGGTATAGTAAGTAAAGTAAAATTTCCGGAAAAAAAATGGACTGCCAATAAACAAGAAGAAACAGTTTTTTTTTTAAATGTTCCTGTTGTTTTCAAATATTTTTTTTCTATTTTGGGAGATCTGCTATTTGATCATTAATAAATAGTTATTTTTTTCTACACATTTACAGAAAATACCACAAAGCTATTATAAAGCTACAATTGCTTTCATTATAGTACAACAGTGAATATAGAATAATATATACAACAAGATACATTTTCAATGAATACAATATCAATATTATACTAGGTACCACTCACTTCCTCTTTAGCTTATTGTTGTTTCTAAAAACTCTTCCACACTGTATAAGCATTGTTCCACAAGTAATT
Organism: Lepisma saccharinum; assembly: GCA_022664845.1. Classification (NCBI taxonomy): domain Eukaryota; kingdom Metazoa; phylum Arthropoda; class Insecta; order Zygentoma; family Lepismatidae; genus Lepisma; species Lepisma saccharinum. The sequence continues at coordinate 4,144 of JAGDQP010050120.1, read as the reverse complement.
TTCTTAACATAGTTTTAAAACTGTTTCTGTCTTTTGTATGTTTAATATTTACTGGCATCTTTTTAAATAATTTAATGCCCATAATATTATGATTTCGAGTACTTGGCTGTTTTGTGATCCGGCAGGGATAAGTCTTGATTATGTCTGGTATAATGATTGTGTTTACCACAGTTCTTGTTTAAATGTTCTATGTTATTATACGTCAGGAGAAGGACTTCATGTACGAATAGTGAAGGAAGAGTTAATATATTTAACTTGCGAAATAGTCTTTTACATGATGTTCTTCTAGATTTACCGGTTATTGCTCTTAATGCTTGCTTCTGACATAGAAATGGTTTCTGCCTATTTGGAGAGTAGTCCCTAAACGCCTCTCCATATCTTAATTGTGATTCAAATATTCCGTGATAGACGATTAATATAGTATTCTTATTTACAATAGGCACCAAAGATCTAATTATAAAGATGGCTGAAGAGAGTTTACTGCATAATGTATCCACATGCTCCTTCCAGTTTAATTCTTCGTCTATCGTCACACCGGGGAATTTTGTAGATTTAGAACATGCAATTTCTTTATTCATTAAACATAATTTTTGTGTACAGCTGATCTTTAGTTGTTTATTACGGAAATTTATACATTTCGTCTTTTCACTGTTTAATTTTAGGTTATTATTTTCAAACCAGGTTTCCAATTGAAATACCGTTGTGTCTATCTGTTGTTGGAGATTATTCATGTCGGACTTGATAAGTACATTACTTTCAATTGTGTCGGAGAGGAAACAGTTTTCACAATTAAACACGTTCTTTCGTCAATGTGACTAATTTCTTCTATCTGTGTTCTGTTCAGTAAATAAGATTCAAGCCACGATAGGGGATTTCCTCGTATAGCATAACAATACAATTTACTTAGTAATATTTTGTGGTTAACATTATCAAATGTTTTGCTTAGATCACAAAAAATACCAAAATAATATTTCATTCCTATCTAGCCCGTTTATAATGTCGTGAAGAAAATCGGAGAGTGCGGTTAGAGTTGATTTTCCTCGAAAAAAAAACGTTGTGATCGAGATATAACGTTGTTACGAGAGAGATTATTTTTAATTCTATCACAGATCACGGTTTCAAATATTTTTGAGAAAGCGAGAGAGAGAGAGATATCGGACGATAATTTTAACATCTTGTTTATTTTGTTTTTTAAATAGAGGTTTAACAATAGTTGTTTTTAGATAGTATGGAAATATGCCTTGTTTAAATGATTCGTTTATGATATGTGCTAAAGGGTGTGCAATAATATGTGCACATTTTTTTTAACACAGACGTTGGCACTTCATCGTATCCACAAGAGGTGGTATTCTTGAGCTTCTTAATTACCCCTAGAACCTCATGATTAGTAGTGGGTGTTAGAAACAGTGTACTAAAGATAAATGGAATGCCTTTTTTATTGTTCTCAATTAGCGGGTCTGATGCATCAGTGACTTCGCACAATCCAATGTTAGAGAAATAATCGTTGAAATATTCTGCAACGTTTTTGGGGTCATTTCACCTCTTCAAACACAAATTGTTAATGTGCCACAGGGGCATGCTATTGAACACTTGTGTAGGGATGTGTAATTCGCGAACGAACTGGTGTTTTTACTGACCAGTTCGAAATAGTTAAGAGGATTGGCAGATTGTAGTTCGCAAGCGAACTAAATGCGTGCGCATCTCACATATATAACTGTAGAAAAGCAGCAAAGATAGAAGGAAACATGCAATACAAAACAGAGAAAGTTTAGTTCTCGTAGCGAACTAAATGTGTGCCCATTCGAGAGGGAGCTTTACTTACGAAAAGGATGTTTACGCATTTCATCCCCTCCCAGGTCGCAGACAAATCGCGGGAAATCCAAGTTCAACCGCATCTGCTTTTGTGATGTTTATCAAGCAGACGTTTTACTCCGTTCAAGTGATGGTAGTTTCTTTCTCTCTCTCTCTCTTTCTCTCTCACGCACGCGCTCGGACAAAGACGGAAGACAGCTCTAGGATATGTCACTATAAAACACTATAAGGGCACTAAAAGCGCGTTTTGCTTAGAATATTAAATATATGGGAGAGTTAGATTTCACTAAAGATCATCCTCCTTGGACATTCCCCTTCTGTTTCCTATACTCTTCATTTGTGCATGCTTTGACTTTAGAATATCTTTGCTGCTATGGAAATAATTTCCTTGTCGTCTTAAGTAAAACATTTTGTGAAATTTACAGTTTTAATAGATAATTTCATTACGCTTTTTTCAGTAGTTCCCAAAGTTGTATTAGCCATTATACACGAAGGTTTAAAATGCTTCATTGGATCGTAATTGTTTGATATGAATGATAGAATGGCTTCTGATAGTAGCGAGCATTTAGAGATGCGTGAAGGAGTTCCCGAGTTTGTATTGGTGAAGGAGGAAATAAGCGATGACATTCGTTATTCTTATGAGGTAAGTTTCTAAAACGTTAAAAATACTCTTTATTAATAACCATTCTGTTTTATAATCAAACTGAGTGATGTGAAGAAAATGAACGTAATTCCAACTGGTGTCATTACGTGACCATTGGGCAATTTGACTCAGTATTGCCATAAACCGGCATTTGCAAATACCTCTGAATGTTCATACTCTTTATTATTGATATAGTAAATTTTCTATCTGTTGATTAACATTTTTGTTTCGTAGCATAAGCGTTAGCTGTTTTGTAATAATTTATGATATTGCAAAACTGAATGCGGGTATTGTAAAAGACTGAAAGGTTGACTCAAGCTTTTCGTAAGTATCTTAAGTGAAAATGTGTGGCATAGCATGCTTTGCCACCGGTAGGTGCAGTAACATACTATTAATAGAATAAACATGTAAGACATTTTAGAATAATTTGTGCTTCATGTTATGAGAATATTACGAATGGAGCCATAATTAACACATGTCATATTTTTACTACGAAACTAGAGATAGTTGTATTAAACTTATGCTTCTCCGGCCTTCAGACATTAGGAACATACATAAAAATAATATAAGTATGCATTTCCCTGTTTTATTTACTTGTTGAAATTTTGTTACAACTTACATAACAATAGGATGTTTTGTACCAAGATAGTTTGCGCCTGATGATCTGTTAATAAAAATACCGTATTGTAAGAGCTTCCTTCTTTTTGACTCATTTCCATTATTAAACGCCACCAGATCTCAAAGTAGTAGTTTTCCATACTATCCAGAGAAGTGCGTATTTAGCCATTCCGTAGAACATGCTACTGGCAATGATACACGACGATAGACAACCCATTCGAGAATTTGCCGTTCGGCGAATCATAAATGCCGCTGTGACCGACCAACATAAAACATGGAAATTGAAAATTCCAAGTCTGAATTTCGATTCTGAGGATTACGTGGATCTCATTTGGTGGCAAAACTTCGATGTCGCAGAACCTCCTGTCGCTGCTTCTCAATCAGAAACGGAATTATGGCAATTCGGAGAAAGGCGGAAAGTTCCAAGATTTCCTTTCCATACTCATAGCGTGAAAAGGAACGTGAAATTGGTGACTGATTGTGTTTGCGGACCTGAAACAAAAGAGGGACTTATTCGAACCAACCTTCATTCACGAAGTGTCACGCCAGCTTTAAAAACAAAGGTATCTTATAAGACCGTCAAGTAATTCCTGCTGCTTTTAGTTCCATAAAAATAAAATTGTAAAAGAAAGTATGTTTATAGCTTTTTATAGCTTTTAATACAAAAATATTGATCTATCAACGATAACTGTAACTTTATAAACAAGAAAATTATATCGCAAAACGGTTTAAAGGTCCATTATAAACGATAGGGGACCAAAGATGGCGTTGGTGAGGGCAAACAATATTTACCAATTTGGTCCAAATTTTGCATGATAGTTACAGGGTATAATTAGCAACATTTCCCACCCTTCCGGATTTAAGAAATACTAATATTAGCCTTACAAGAAACGCAATTATATTGGGAAAAGGTTCAGGAGACCTACTTTATACCACAGTGAAACAAAGATGGCGTTGGTGGGGAGAAGATGTTGTCCGATTTTGCCCAAATTTCGCATGGCAGTTATATAGCTAAAGCAACTTTTGCCACCCCAGGATTTGAGAAAAATAAATTGACCGGCCCTAACGACT
>JAGDQP010050118.1:0-14323 GCA_022664845.1 Lepisma saccharinum | reverse complement strand
TAATGCAGCTTTGTCTGGCTTGCGCATAAGTCCATTTTTAAAAAGAGTTGTAGGTTCAGCGGTCAGCTCGTATGAAAAATATTCTGATAGATTCTAATTTGTTTCTGCAAGAACGAGTAATCGACAGAAAAGGACAGAGTTGTCGACTGAAATCGTTGAATCACCATTACGAATGCCTTTTCTGAGGTTGACCAGAGTTTTCACTTGATCGATCTTTTTTCAACGCAATACTTGAAATGTTTTTCCTTCCGTTTTTCGTGTATCTTAAGATAAACCTCTGCGTTGTCACAGTTTATGTTATCATCATCACTTGCAGTCAAACCAGATGAAAGACATCTCAAATTAGATTCTAGAGGTTGAAATGGGTTGTGTATCTGAAACCATGACATTAAAGTCATTTTTGTCACGGTTAATTAGAGCTTGGCTTAATTCTACTTGTTGATCACTTGTCACATGACTCAAACCTATTAAGTTACATATTGCTGCATGAACTGCTGCACATCTGTGCATTGTGTGAACCCATGTCATTCTTACACTATCTGACATGCCTCTTCTTTGAGTCAAACCTCCACCACTCTTGAGGGTTTTCATCAAACACTGCTCAATAATAAGATCGGTTGACAAACCTGCCCTCTGTCTTGAAGATCGGAGGACACTATGGTAACCATTTGGCATCAAATTAGCCAGGTATGGATTTCCGGCAAAGCTATCATCATCAGAAGATAAAGACCCGCGCAGTTGGCATACTGATTATGGCTTGTGGCTGCGAATAGATTCAGCATACCAGTAACTTCTGTGAGGTGTAAGTTTCAATCTCCAAGCCGTTCTGCTGCTATGAACATTTTCAGGATATGCACAGATTCCAAATACTGAATCCAAAGTCGAGATGTTCTGGAGTGATTCTTCAAATAAGCCATATATTTGGATAAGTAGTCTTCTGCTTCCTGAATTGCTGATGATACTGGGACCTTTTCTAAGTTGATACCTTTGGTCAGCACTCCTTCACAAATACTTCGTAGCTCAGTAATTCAACATTCACTGACTTAAAATTTCAATTTTCTAAGTTTTTCGTCTGTTTTCGTTGTTGTTCATAATAATTGGCTTTAGAAGCAATGACATCAGTGCTGATTCCACTAATATGTGTGCTCTCACTGGTCTTGCAAAGGCCTTTCCACTCATTATGTGATTTACTGTATTATGACAGTAGACGGTTTCAAACGCATTCTCCAAACCTGAACCATTCACAAACTTCCAATACTTCCAAGAGAACTCATCATCAAATGGAATCCTCCCAGATGGCACACAATATTTAATGACTTCTCGTGAATAATTTCTACAGCTTTAATCCAATGCAGCTGATCGAATGTAACATGGCATGTAGCATGGCGTGACAATATTTAATGCAGCCGCTTGTTTTTGAATGTGAGGAGTGTTGAATATATGCATGTTAGATCATTTGGGTTAAGGTCCAAAATTGGCAGGAATATAGGGCTTCCTCTATATATGCCATTCGCATATACCCAGACCAGTTTGGCCTCATCAAGTCAGGAATAGTAGTTCCAGTTAAGTGCCATATCAAGTCTAGATTTATAACTGACGGTTGCACATATGGAAACTGCAGTTCGCGAAATGGTTTCAACACAGTACGAGCCAGACTAGATGCCTCTACAGATACATACTGTGTTATACTTACTATTCGCTTCTTGATGAGACTGGCGACTGATTTTCTTTCCTTTAATCGAGGGACAGATGGATGAAAACCAGATGTTCCTTCATGACTGTATACTGATGCAGCAATAATACCCATTACATGAAATGATTCTTTTCCGTCATCTGATCCCCTGTCTTCTCGTACTCTACTACTGAATGTTTGAACCTTACTACTTCGTCGTAAGATGTAGAAAATCCCAACCCGTACAATTAATTTACCAGCCATTTGGATCCGAAAACATGGTCCATTTCTGCACCGACTCCAAATAGTATAGGAGCTATGCATGATCTTGGCCTACAGGCGTGGACTATACTTTGATGAATAGCGACTTGCTGCCCTTCAGGTGGTATGAACATCTTCAGAAACTGAAAAGGTAACTCGGGTAGCCACTCTTTTCCTCTCTGCATATTTTGAATTTCTTCTTGACTAGAGTAGCTGGTGAAACCAAAATTAGTCTCTCGAATTTCAGATATGATGAGTTTTGCTGCAGTAGTACCTATTCGACTTTTTTCTTCATCGATATTCCCCTTCTTTTCTTCATATCACTTCTTGTTGATGATATACTTAGCGATATCGCGAAAGCAGACTACATTTCTTTTGCCTTTTACCTCTGCAAAAAATATGTGCTCACCATCTTTTTCTTCAAGTATTTTCTGCAGACGTTTTGTGGAATGTATATGTCCTCCATTTGTCAATTCTTTCATTTTAATTTATAGGTCTTCAAAAAAAGGCCCGATTCAGCGCAGTTCTCAAGCCATTCACACAAGTTTACAAAATCATTCATCATTTCAATATTTTGTGCTCGACCAAGGGGATTCCTCTCCGCGGTATCTAAAAATAGTTTCTTGCCACTCATGAAACGAGAGTGACACGACTTATGATACACTGCCTCATCAGCTACGAGGTCAAGACAGTCTTGCAGTCTTCCCTGAATCTCAGTTCCCCACTCATCTTTCCTTTCTTTGCACATCTCAAGAACGTTGTCTCGAGAAGGTAAAGTTTGAACTGAGTGTACCACTGTACCGCTCCGCGTGATGAGCATCAATTACTGCTGCAGTCTAACAAAAAATCATTGCGTTTTCCAGTTAAATTGTTTACAAGATCGTAATATCTTCTTTTGTGATGATTGGAGAGACCCCTCAATTTTCCATATTTTTAGTAATCTTTCAATATCCTTTCTATTTGTATAGCCTTTTCGGCAATTAGCGTGAAGAGAAACTGGATGCAATGGATTCTCTGTAATAAAATTTAGTAGGAATTCACTTGTTCTTTGATCATTCCTCATTTCCGCAACTCCAACATTGAACAGATACTTTTTCTTGTAACAGTCACCTTATTGCTAATGTTATCGGGAATAAAACTTTTCCGGCATATAACGCACATAGTTGCGTCACTAAATTTCGATTCACAACTGAATGTGCTGGCACAATTTCCTTCTTTATTCTCCATGTCCACATAAATGGTTAATAAAAATTAAAATGATATTAAAATTCCGTAGAGCTTTCTATGTATCTCACTACATCATCCAGGATAACCGGCGTGAAGTTAGCATCAGATTCATATTCAAAATAGCAGATATTAAAATTCACAATTTTTTGCCCTCTAAATAACGCATCAATTTCAAAAACAAAAGTGAACGCGCCTATACAGAAACAAGAATAGGATTCAATCCCTTGGAGCGGTGTGCGTACATACATAACACCAATAAACATCACTGGAGAACCTAAAAGAAATCCACAGAAATCCAACAAATCAACAATTCTACCCCAGAATGCATACAGGAAAGAGCTAATTTCGCCCAAAACCAGTAATATCGTTGTTTCGGTATTAAATACAGGATTAAATTTTTTAAGAGAGTTATTTGTACCCACATAGCACACAGGAACGTCACGGGTGTACCTACAACATAATCATGGAAATCCAACAATCAAGGATTCTTTCAAAATATATCACATTAGCAAAGCTACTTTCGCCCAGGTAAAAATATCGGTTTTCGTGTTCGTCATATAGAAATCAAATCCAACAAATGGTCTTGACTTATACATAACCCGAACGTTAACCTAGAACAATCTTTCGGAAATCCAACGGACGAGAGACCTAACTCGGTATAGTCAGCAGGACGGTACTTTGCTCGTAATTCAATAAACTTCCGTCTGATTAATACATAGGTATTAACGTTCAGAGTGAGTGTTGGTACATACATCACACACGCAGAAATCAGGAGTGCATGCTTAGTAGTATTGGGGTGTATTGGGGACAAAACTACGCCCAAAGGAAAACTCATAACAACCCTTAACTAAATCATCTCCCAAACTCACTCACAACTGTTATTTTCCCCCATAGAATAACACTTTAAAGACATATGAATAAGGTCCATAAAAGACACTAACCTATAACTAAACCGGGCTGAAGTTAAATTAGATTAACATTCAAATGAATGTGAATGTAGAAGTTAGATTCACATTAAGATTCACATTCACTTTCGAATGAATTTCATCTTTGGTACTGATTCACATTCAGCTTCAGATTCACATTGACATGAACTATAACATTTTGTAGAGCAAAATTTTACATTGAAAATAAGATGCAGATTCAGATTCACATTACATTCAGTACATCAGCTTTCTAATAAAAATTAATATGTTTCTCCGCTTTCTCACAATCCCCACCAATTAGGCTTAGCGTGTAAATGTACTAAAGTCATGTGCGGTAAATATTTGGTCCAGATTGGGTGGTATTTGTGGTAACAACGTGGAATTAAATGTTAGTATTTGATTTTTCTAATAAATAAAATCGTTTCTTCCCTCTACCTCAATTCACACCCTTCTCATTTACAGTGTGCATGAATCATGGTCACGTCTGTGAAGATAATATTTGGTCTAGATTTGGTGGTAATTGTGGTAACAATGTAGCATAAAATGTTCGTATGTTATTTTACTAATAAATAAAATGGTTTCTAAGCTAGCCCTCAATTCCCTTAATTGTGACTTACAGGATGCATGTATCATGGTCACTTACATGTGCGGAAAGTTTTTGATATAGATAGAGTGGTAATCGTGGTAACAACGTAGCAATAAATGTTCGTATGTGATATTTCTAATAAAAGGTATATCTCCTTCTACCTCAATTCCCACCACTCTTACTTACAGTGTGCGTGCATCAAGGTTACTTACGTGTTCAGAAAATATTTTATCCACATTGGGTGGTAATTGTGGTAAGAAAGTAGCACTAAATATATTTTTATGGTTTTTCTAATAAAATTGTTTCTTCGCTCTCCCTCAATTCTCACTATTCTCACTTACAGTGTACATGTATAATGGCACTTCCGAGTGCAGAAAATATTTGTTCGAGATTGGGTGGTTATTGTGGTAACAACGTAGAATTAAATGTTCGCATCTGATTTTTCTAATAAATAAAATGGTTTCTTCGCTCTCCCTCAATTCCCACCATTCTCACTGACATTTTGGATGTATCAAGATCACTTCCGTGTGCAGAAAACATTTGGTGGTAATTGTGTAACAACGTACCATTAAACGTTTATATCGGATTTTCTAAATAATAAAATAGTTTATTCGCTCTCCTTCAATTCCCACGATTCTCACTTACAGTGTGCACGTACCAAATTGAATTGCGTGTTCAGAAAATATTTGTTCACATTCTGTGGTATCTGTCGTAAAATTTAATTTAATTTCATTTAATTTTCTTTTGTATCTACTTTTTGTTGTAAATAAAACAATAGTTAGGGAGTGCAACAGCTAAACAAATCATCAACATATAATGAAAATTCTGTAGATAAAATAATATTTAAGTAACGACCAGTTTACCATATTTTTGTAATACGTTACAAAATCTCTCTATATATGCTACAAAAGCAAAATCCATTCTGAATCTTCTTCGTCAAAAGGACAATTGTATTAGTAGACATTTACGATTCGGAATTATAATGGTCATCACTATAATACACACGATCACTGCTGCTCACACTACGATATTGAAGGCATTATTTCTATATTTATAATTATATAAAGACACCGAACTATGTTTTAACATTGTGGCGAGTGTTTAATATGACGAAGTTTGTGGCAACTCTGTAAAATGAACGAAAAATAGAGAGAGTCAACTAACAAAGTAGTGAAACTATAAACGCTATTACAAAAAGAACTACGAGTTCTTTCTCTTTAATATATGAGATAGTGATAATTGGTTGGTAATTGTGGTAACAACGTAGCACTAAATATAACTTTGTGATTTTTCTAATAAAATGGTTTCTTCGCTCTCTCTCTCAATTTTCACTATTCTCACTTACAGTGTGCATGTATAATGGCACTTCCGTGTGCAGAAAATATTTGGTCGAGATTGGGTGGTTTTCGACAGCCCACTGAAGAGGAGAATACGTAGTCAGGAGATTGAAGCCCTACTTCATTTATGCAGATGCAGAATACTGGAGTGACGGGGAACGAGTTTTATTGGGCGTAAACTGAAGAACGTTTACGCCCAATAAAAATCAAGTGTGAGAATTGTCAAGGAAAATACCACATGTATCTGTATCAGGATGCCATAGGAGAATTAGAATTTAAATGTATAGCACCGGAATTATACCCAAAGTGTATCCAGGTTGGGATGGAAAATGAATTGAAGGAAGAAGCAAAAATGGACTCGTTGATAGCCCTGATAAAATCGATGGAAGTAGCCTGAGTGGCGGACTTGCAGTGGAAAGAAGAACATTGAAAGGTAGATATGTCCCGGATAGTTGAGACGATGCAAAGGATTATTATTATTATACCTCAAATGAAACAAGAGGTCAATCCTTTGAGGAAAAGTCAGGAAGAAATTGATGAGAAATTAAAAGCGCTGACTGAGCGATAGTAAGTGATGAAAGACCCACGAGCCAAAACGAGATGATGAGCAAGAAGAATTAGCACGATGAGTTACAGCTGTAGAAGTACAGTTAGCAAACGTGTTGGCATGCGGCAACGGCTCCCCTAGAAAGATTATGTTCACGGGGAAGAAGTCAGATGCTGATCTGCAGAATGGAAATGCAACTGGAACTCGGATGGGAGGACCAGGAACAGTGAATGTTAATGGCTGATATGATCCCACATTTCAGGACAGTAAAATAAATAATTGATTCCCTGAACAAAGAGAAAAATCTGTCTCACAAGAAGAACAAGGCGTTATGAATCATACGGAGGTGATGGCGGTAAGAGTGTATACTAGCGACATGACAGCGATGGCTCTTCAAGTATTGACTATGAGAGACGAGAGAGTTTTATGTTAAAGCAAGAGAGGAAGCGGCAAAGAGAGCAAAGATGTGAGCCGAAGAAGGATAGAACAGATCATAGTCGAGATAACACCGTCCACATCAAGTTGAGGAATTGAGAACTTTCACGACATATGCAGCAGGAAAAACGAGCATGTCAGCTCGAGCATTCGTGTAACAATTCGAGAGTGAGGCTACATTAATGGGAGTACCCCGAGTCAATGGTTACAGATCCTACCTTTTGTTTGAAAGGACCTGCACTTTCTTGGTTCCACTCCAATACGAATGTATTAAATGAGTACGAGGACTTTTACTATTCTTTCCTCCGATACTATCACTCAGATGATATAACAAGTGCAAAGTTAACGTCGTTAAAACACACACCATACAGCACAAGGTTTGATGGAAATTTAGAGAACTTCGTGGTGAATCCGTACAATGTGGTTAGAGACTTAGAGACACAAGCTTCAGAAACCCAGATCTGTAGTGGTTTAGTCAATCTGATGCCACCAGTCGTGAGAAGAATTTTCGTGACTGTTCGATTTGACATTAATTAAAGACCTGGAAACTGTTCGAACATTTGAAGCTATTCCAGAAGAAATACATGAAGAAGTACGGTATTTCTCAAGTAAAGGATATCAGGAAATAGCAAAACTATAATCCCAAAAGCCTGCTGAGATGAATGTAGCCATGTTCAGGATGCAATGACAAGCTATGATCAGCGACGAGCATCTGAAGACGAACCATGAAATGGACGAGAAAGAGAGTAAGTCAGACAAGGAGAAGTATGAAGAGGATCAGAAAAGACCCGTGGACAAACGAGAGTCAAAAAAGGAACGGGCTCACCGAGTCTGATGGTCCGGCAGACCAGGGACTTAAAGAAGAAAGGCAAGGACCAGGAAGCAGAAATAGGACCAACCAAAACTGTAAATAGTTGTAAATAGGCCATAGATTATTCTAGAATGAGAGAAATATTGGATAAATGAGTTCAAGGGAAGTGAGTGCCTGGAAGAGATGTGTAAGAATGACGATGAATGAAAGGTGAGAACAAGTAATATACTTATGAGACTATTAGATACTTTGATTTAAGGATTATTAGATTCTGCAGCAGATGTCACACTATGTTGTGTGGAATTTTAGAAGAGAATAAGCGGTATGGTATCGCGTCCTAAGATTCGAACTAGGATTTACTTGGAGAAGAAAGAACTATATGTAAGGCGAAGTGGTGTTACCCTTAGTACTAGATAACGTAAATCTATATTATCGTTTTCCAGTAGTCCAAGGACTTAGGCAGGATCTTGTACCAGGGAAAGATTCAAAGCTCAAATTCATTTTGACACGGGAGAAGATCCGTGGAGTCTGTGTTAAGATATCTATGGTCGACGGGAATAGAAAAAATGTGGTGCGAGGTCAGATGAAGGAGATAGTCAGTATGGTTGACACAAAGAAGGAGTCACCGGAGAAGATTACAATTCATGAAAAGATTTCCAAGCCCCGAAATCTTTTGAAGATGGAGTGGAAGTGTGAGGTCAAACAAGTCAAGGAGTATATGCAAAGGTGGGACTAGATGCTAGTGCGGAATGGCGAAGAGTGGGACGGTTACGCACAGATCCGTGCTACCCGGAAAACGAAAAGAAAATCCTGGCCATGCAGCTTGCGGAAGCAGAAGGAATATGTAATGTGGAAATTGGTGGATTGGATTGTCCGCGGATAAAACTACCGGGAACACAGGAGAACCTTGTAGACTAAGGAAATTTCCAGAAGAAGTGCGCCACGGAAAATTAAATAAAAGCAGCTGTTGATTGAATTGACGCGCCACCGGAGGACAGAGAAGAGCTCTGCCATGTGCTCAACTAGCATCGTAGGGTATTCACAAACTACCCAAGAAGAATGAGAGACTCTGTGTATAAAATTGAAGTCAATAATGTTAAAACCATCACAAAACCCAATTCATTTCTGCACCGTCCCAAGGTTAAGGAACAGACGGAGGAATTGCTTGTGCTCGGAAATACAAAACCTACTCTTCAGACATCGTACCAAGTGATGAAGGACTACAGAGAAAAGGGAGTTCATAGTTCACTAGAGAATCCCGTTCTGGACTGGTTGGAATGTTTACAATAAGGAAGATAGAGAAAAGAAGTAATGAATTAGACTGAACTAGTGGATGTGAGATGTTATAACTATAAACACGGTAAAGTGACTGAACGATCCAGGAATCGAGAGCCCGTATGGGAACCATGAGTCACGACCACCCAGACTTCATTGCTGATATTTCCTCGTTGTTACGATGAAGTCCGGAAGCTAGTGCGTGACATTGTAAAATTTCTAAATCCCTGCATATCATTGTTACAATATATATTATTTATCTCTTAGCGGGAAGATTAGTGTTTTAAGGATAAATTGAGAACTAATGAATTTCCTTTTATAAACTATATAATGTATTTAAGCTATTTCATGTATAAATATGACAGTTGCAGAAATGTCTACTGCTGCATGAGGCCACCAACTGTGGTTGCAGTGTTCATACTCTCCTGACCGAGCATATTACAGCGCTTTGGATCTGAAACAATTGGTTCGCTCTTAATTGATGCCTTGACCCCTCCCTCTAAAGAGGCTCACTAGGTATTCTGTCTCTCTGGCAAGACGTCTCTCCACTAAGAGGCCATTCGTATTGGAGTGTTTCCATCCTAAATTTGGTCTCCTAGAAGAGAGGCCCACTTGTGAGCGGTATCCTCTCCTGTGAGAGGATACTTATTTGTGTGCTTACCTCTACGAGTCTACAGAGAGGTCCTGAGAAGAAACGGTCTGCGCCTGCGGAGGTTATTTTTCTCTTCCTCACGGATCTCCCCTATCTTACCAATCACTGTAGACAAGTAGTGTGACTCTCAGGTGTACGTGACCTTCTGGGGAGCACATCCACCGTCACCAGCAGAAGAACTGTGCCGCCTTCTCGACTATACCATCTACTTCCGCTTCATTGGAGCCGTTCATGGAGAGCGACATCTGGTAGCTTTCCCGTAATAGCTTTTGTCGTTGGAGAGGACCAGGTGACCACGTTATACAGCATATTTAAGGGATATGAAAGGGATCAGATTAGATAAGTTAGTGTTGGGCTTTTCACCTTGAGAGAGATTATGATGTTAGATATCCGTCCCTTACATAAGGTGGTAACAAGGGTGCTTTATTCTTGAGTTATTAATATGGAAGTTGTTATATTCTAAAATCTTGTTCTACAACTGCTCACAGTTAAGTTTAGTCACATCATCCAGTATGTTGCTAATTCTAGTTGAATTTATTATATTATTTCCTTACATAATTTATACACGTAACTAATACCTATGCTCTACCGAACATTAGAACAACACATACACGCCATCTACACCAACATCCAAACGAATTGGTCCTCAGCATTGTTTTTGATAATTAATCTAATTTCAATTTAGACGAGTAGAGCTTAAAAGAAGTTACGCCGCACCTTTGTTCACGACAATCTGGAAGTAACTCTGTAGTTCTACATTATCCATATAATTGATAATATGGATTTGATCTATCTTTGGCTGTGCAGTATTTCATTTAAATTTTGAATTTCCCAGACAATCCAGTCTCTTCTGTCTCGCTCCATGCTAGGTAATCGCTTCCTTACTTCGTAACCAAAAGTATGTGCTACGTTTTAGTTTCCTTCATTGTTGTAATTCCTAGGTGGTTGCTTGTACTTTTGGTAGAAAGCCTTCCTCATATGTGCTAATGAACTTTCTAGAAATTCAATGGCTTTGAGAATGGAAAGAGCCACCAGGAACGTTTTGTGACGTCAAAGTATTTGGAAGTAAGGGAGTGCATGAACTCCCATTCGCGTCGAAAGCAGACAGAGAGTGCTAAACTTTCATACCTAAAACATTGCCGATCCATTTATCTCCAGTTCATTGCATTCAGTTTTACGTATTCAAATGTTACTAGGCCACTTTAAACTACTCAAAAAATAAGCAGCCGGTTTGCGTTGAATTATTGTATACAACACTAAATATAATCATTAGCAGAAAAAAATAATATGCGTTGTAGGAATCGCTCCGTCAATGTAAATTCCATATTTCACATGTTGAATATTATTAATTTCACATGAAAAATTTTATTTACTAGATAAATCATATACAAACGAAAATTCAATGAAACGTTGCTACCACAATTATCACCCAATCTGGACCGAATATTTTCTCCACACTTAAGTGTACATACAAACTGTAAGGGAGAATAATAGGAATTGAGGGAGAGCGAAGAAACCATTTTATTTATTAGAAAAATCAGATCCGAACATTTAATGTTACGTTGTTACCACAATTACCACCCAATCTGGACCAAATATTATCCGCGCACAGATTAGATCTGGATACATACACACTGTAAGTGAGAATTGTGGTAATTCAGGAAGAGGGAAAAAATATTTTATTTATTAGAAAAATCAGATCCGAACATTTAATGTTAGGTAGTTACCACAATTACCACCCAATCTGGACCAAATATTTTCTGCACACGGAAGCCACGTTCATACATGCACACTCTAACTGAGAATGGTGGAAATTGAGGGAGAGGGAAGAAACTATTTTATATAATAGAAAAATCACATACGAAAATTTAATGTTACGTTGTTACCACAGTTACCACCCAGTGTGGACCAAATCTTTACCGCACACGCAAATGACTTTAGTACATTGTCGCTAAGCCACACTAAGCCAAATTGGTGGGGATTGGGAGAAAGCGAATATTTTTTTATTATAAAGGTAAGCAAGAAAGTTCTTTCGCTTTTTCATCCACCACCTTCGAACATCGATGTCACGGAAGACGTAACTGGAAGATAAAATATAGTCCCCATCAGCATCAACGACCTTCTGCCAACGTTCTGGAAGGCTATGGATTCCATCGCGTTAGAATTTTTTTGGGGGGGCCGTGAAGAGAAGAAGATATCAAGTGCATTTTGCGTCTCTACTAGGGATTTGAACTGGCGTCCTCTAAGGTGATTGTCCAAGGAACGGAACAGGTTAAAATCGGACGGTGCGTTGTCCGGGGAGTATGGTGGATGCAATAGTGTTTCCCATCCAAGGCGTAGAATGGTGTCCCGGGTCATCGTCGCCACGTGAGGCTTAGCGTTGTCCTATAACAGGAGGACCCCTTTGCGATTCAGAATTGCTGACTCCAGAGTTTTGAGTACTTCTTGAATACGGCTCAACTGCTAACAGTACACAGTTCCATTGATGCTCTGACCAGCTGGTAGCAGTTCCCGATGCACGATGCCGCGAGCAGTCCACCAAGCACACAGGAAAACTTTCTTCTGGTGCGGTGCTGGTTTCGGCTGTTTTCGAACCAGTTCATGGGATGCTAACCAATGATGACGGCGCCGTGGAGCTTCGTACAGGACCCACTTCTCATCACATGTCAAGACCCTGTCCATAAATGGCTCCTTCCTCAGACGAGACAGCAAAGAAACACAGGTGTCTGCTCGCGTTGCCTTCTGGCCCGGAGTCAAATCATCGACCCAACTTGTAGTGTTTCCCAAGGTACTGCCTAATGGTTTCTCCACTCACACTGAATTGTGGTTCCAGTTCCTCACATGTCTGGCCACTGTACGCCTCAATTGCTGCCTGAAGACCTTCATTTGGTACCTTGTTGGTCTTCCTGCACGTGGTGCGTCTTCGAGTGTTTCGTCACCGTCCTTAAAGGCCTGGTATATATTCCGCCCCGCTGCAGCTGCGTTTGACCCCATTTTGAACTCGTACAGCTTACACGCCCTTTTGACGCTCTGTGGAGGTCCCATGTTCACTCTGTCCTTCCGCACGTTCACGGTGTAACTGAACTGCCACAACCAGGTAGTATGTTGGCTATACCCACATCAATAACTGACCTTTGCCTGATCTCCATTCACATTCAACTCACGGTGTGAGGGCCAATTGACCAAAGACCTCCACAAAAGGCGACAAAACTTTCTTGGTTTCCTTTATAGAAAGGTGATGTACTGAATGTAATGTGAATCTGCATCTTATTTTCAATGTAAATTTTGTTCTACAAAAAGTGATAGTTTATTCGAATGTGATCGGAAGCTGAATGTGAATCTGTATCAAAGATAGAATTCATTTGAAAGCGAATGTATAGATTCATATTCATTTGAACGTGAATCTGAATCTAACTTCAGCCCGGTTTAGTTATAGGTTAGTAAGTGTTTTTTATGGACCTTATTTCATAAGTCTTTAAAGAGTTATTCTATGGGGGAAAATAACAGTTGTGAGTGAGTTTGAGAGATGCTTTGGTTAATGATTGTTATGGATTTCCCTTTGGGCGTAGTTTTGTCCCCAATACACCCCAATACTACTATGCATGCACTCCTGATTTCTGCGTGTGATGCATGTACGAATACCCATTCTGAACCTATACATTAATCAGACGGAAATTTATTTAATTACGAGCACAGTACCGTTCTACTGGCTATCCCGAGTTAGATCTCTTTGTCTGTAAGATTTCCGAAAGATTGTTCTAGGTCCGCGTTCGAACTTTCTATGAGTTATGTAGGGATATAGACCATTTTGTTCTATTTAAATTTTATATGACGAACACGAAATACGATAATTTTGACCTGGGCGAAAGTAGCTTGGCCCATGCGGTATAAATTTGAAAGATCCCTTGATCGTTCGATTTCCATGGTTATGTTCTAGGTACACCCGTGACGTTTCTGGCAACTATGTAACTACATATAACATTAAAAAGGAAATCCTGTTCTTAATACTGAAATAACGTTATTCCTGATTTAGGCGAAATTAGCTCTTTCCTGTATGCATCTTGGGGCACAATTGTTGATTTGTTGTATTTCTGTGGGTTTTTCTAGGTTCTCCAGTGATATTTCTTGGAGTTATGTATATACGGGAATCACTACACGCAACTGAATCCTGTTGTTGTATCCAGATACCGTTAATTCTTAATTTTCGAGAAATTAGAAATTTCCTTGATGTATCATGGAGCAGGATTCTTGGTCTGTTGGATTTATGTTGGTCTCTTCCACGTGCACCTGTGGCATTCTTGGATTTTATCTATGTACACACATCGTTTCTCCAGTTCTGATCCTATACGTTGAATCAAGAAAACAACACTTATGTATTGGTCGAAATTTATATATTTTCTGTCTGTATCCTGTGACAAGACTTTTAATTCTATATGTTGTCCTTCTTCCCGTCTAGGCACACCCACTTTGTTTTTTGGAATTGACGCGTTATTTAGGTGGCAAAAGATTTCCAACCATAATATCTGCTATCATATATATATATATATCGTCGTGGATTTAGCACAATGGACCACATACAAACATTGAATGAAGT
>JAGDQP010050116.1:3870-14323 GCA_022664845.1 Lepisma saccharinum | reverse complement strand
AGCAGGATGGGTTCTTTAACATGTGCTATCTAACCTTGTTAAAAACCGAACATTTTGTTGCAGCATACTGTATATTAATAAAATATACAGGAATGAAAAGAAAGGAAGAAGTAAGAAAATGTTGGAATGTAAATACTAAATTGATGTCTTTCTTCCACGTAAGTAAATCTCACCATGCTTTTAATGTACACATATTTTATCTTTTTTTTAAGGGCATTCTATGCTGAGCATGAGCGGCGTCGATTTGTTTCTTAATACAGGATGGTAATGATAACGTAATACACCGAGGGATAATAATACATCAAATAATGAGAAAATCCTAGTCATCTGGGTAGAAATTCCGCCGAATTTCGGTGTTACAGGTAAATGAAACTTAGAGGTACAAATATCCAATAAACTAATGGGAGAGGTGATGCGGCATGCTATCGTCAAAGACTTCAAAGTTGCTCCATCTAAATTTGCATATTGCAAATTGTACATTGGGTGCGCAAGGGATTTCTCAAAGGAAGTAGGCGATTCCCAGATATTCGCTGAAGAAAAGTCGCAAACGAATTATTTTTACCCCCTGGGAAGTTATTTACATCCATGCTCATTGCCACCATACTTTATTAACCCCACACCAACGGGCAAGTACTTTAGATAGTAGTTTTATAAAGGAAGACACATCTAACAGACATAGGTGTGTTGCAAACTCCTTATTTCAAATTTAATATGTCTGTTTTCTATGAATAAATAAAACTAAAATAGATAATTCGGGTGGAAATAGAGCATCCGTTAAATTCTATATTTTATTGTTCGAGTACTTTTGTGGCCCTAGGGGACGCCATCCTCACGCAATTGAACTATTTCCACTCCCTGTTCGTAGTGTAAAATTTTATTTGCTCCCTTAAAGATTTGTTATCTAGATAAACTTAAGATATGTGAAAACGTATATCTTTCACTTTCAATGATTTGAATTCATTTTTGGCCTTAAGGTACCGATGGCTCATGCTGGAATAGGGTAGGGGGAAAAAATGCAGGAATGAATCGACTAGGGTCTAGGTTGAAGGTTATTATCCTGACATTTGCTTGATCAGACTGACGACAAAAACCTAAAAAATACCTAAGTCAGGACGATCGGTCGCTAATGTAGAACCTACGAACTCTCGAGTGCGAAACCAACGCTTTAGTAACCACAGCCACTCGGTACTTCCAAAAATGTTTAGTACCAATGATGTTTACATGATTTCCTCTGTTATTTCAAAGCGAAATGGGTATTTTCAGGCTATTACATCATTAGCCCAGACGAGTGTCACATACCCTTTTCTCTCACAATAATATACTTACAGCAGAACTAACATCAAATTCGTATTTCTCGTAAAATTCTAGCTCAGAATAACATGTTACACAACCCCTTTCCATTTAAGAAAATCAATCTAAATTCAATATGGCGGCCATGATAAACCCTCCAACAAGTAACGCCTTCCACCCAGTATCAAGTACTGTGTATTTGCTTTCCATTTCTTTCAGCAATTTAAACATAGAAGGGAATTTTCACACTTTTCTATGACTCTCCAGAAACAAGAATCTTTTATATCATCGATATCTCCCAAAATTCCGCTCGAGTTGCCAAAATTTTGCATGGGGACATACTTTGACATTCTAAACATAACGGAAGAAAAACATTCATAAGTTTTTCCTGCCCGATTAGTATGTTTGCTTATAAGAAAATATGACTTACCAATACATGAGTCTATTAAAAGAATTGCACATCTGTGATGCTCTTGTGATCCACAAAGGGTAGTTTATTCCTAAGAGGATTACAAAAGAAACATTGCATCAAACGTCCAATAATCAGTTAGTTTTGCTTCAGTGTGTCCAGATCTGCCCTTCAGTTAATAAAAAAAATAAATAAATGAAGTAGATTAATCTAGGGTGTATTAAACCTTTAAATAATGTTCCGAAACTAGAAACTAGCCTTATATTTTGTCTTATAAATTTGGCTGTATCTGCATGTATTCTACGTTCCCTGCCGATGAAGGTTTTTGGGACTTTTTCTACATTTTTTACTTCCTAAATTTTGAAAGAAAGAAAAATTACTTTTAAAGTTCGAAGCAATCTGCATCATTGGAGTAAAAAGTTTCCAAGTTTATGCTGACAAATGAACGTATATTGGACATGAATCAGTTGTTTATTTTGGGATTAAGTGAGGCAAACAGTTCCAAGATTCCTTCAATATTTGTTACCAGCCTAAAATTAGAAACGTTTTATTAAACTTTATCATTGATAAATTTTTCGTTCGATTGTTAGCTGAAGTACCTAAGAAAAATACCTAAGATTCAGGTACTAGGTACAGCAAAAAAGTACCTAGTTACAGGTACTAGGTACTGCAACTGAAATATCCTGGCAGTTGAAACATGTTAGTTGGTCTCAGGAAAGAATTAACGAATGGACTTACTAAGCGGTAACGTGCTCATCCTGTAATCGACAGGGTACAACCGGCCATTCCGAGTAATATCCCCCTCCCCCCGTACTTCAGTCAAAGCAAGTGAATATTAGTATGGTGTCTCGATTTAAGAGCAAGGTTAACAATTTCACCTTCCTTTCCAAGGGATGGTGTAACAAAGTAAAGTAACAGAGGTAGTCTAGGTTAGATGGAGAGACATGCAAATCAACTTTAGAACTAATTTTAACAGAATAACTTATATTCTGGTTCATAAATATATGTGTACAGTGGTAGTAGGCAGGAATTTTTACCACACGGAGACCAAGATACTAGCGATAAGTTAGGCAACATTTCAAAGTCAGATAGGTACACGGTTTGTACTATCGGACAAGATCAGATAAATAATTACCATTTACCTAATATTATCGATTACAACAGTAGAAACAGAGCGTAGTGTATTCCAATTCTCTTTATTTTATAAATTAATAATATTCTCCCTATGTACCAAAAATGTCTAAATGCTCTTCTAATAATGGCTCTTGAAACTTCTAGGTAGTAATTTATTTAGGATTTAAAATCAGGCGAATATAACTCCACATTTAGAGGGAGTAAACGTAATATAAGACATTTTCACAGTTTGTCTTTGCAGACATTTTGTATTTACGGGCTGTGGACGTACAGTAGTTGAATCAGTGTTAGGAGGAGTTGGATAAGTCACTGCTTCTAGATGCAATATATATGTAAGTAATTTCAGTCTTATGGATAAATTTCAATCTTATGGATCCCAAAGGTGCGTTCCGTAGTTAGTTAAGCTTCAGAAAAAGATATAACTGCTTCTGCTGTTTATAGAAGCAATACTCGCCACCCCACACCTGACTATACACACATTGTATTTAATCTTTAGATGTGAAAAATACTGCGTAGGTATTATTGAATTTGGTTTAATTCTTAAGAGTTCTATTATAATCATACCAAGTTTGAAGCAAATTTGTATAACATTTCTCACATAATATACGAATGTAAGTTTTAAGAAATGAGTCTTTGGTAAGCTTTGGGAAACTTTATTTTGTATAGTCATTCTAGTAACTTATGACTTCGGCCCATCACGATTATCTGCCACGTTCTAGTTACACTCCAGAATCACAAACACCCATGCCCCATCCGGGATTCGAACCCGAGACCTTCGAGTCGCTGGCTTAGCGCCCTAGCCCACACGGCTACCAGGTCGGCAAGAAATAAGTCTCGTTACCATGGAAACAGTAATGAGCTGAAAGTTGTAGTGCTACTAAAATATGGAGTATTGTCTGCTCTATTAGCATACCAATTTTGGAAAGAATATACCTATCCGTTCTCGCGTCATGTGTAAAATTATGTTGTTTTCTTTTTAAATTCCATTACCATGAAAACGGAACACAGATCACAATAGAAAGAAAATAATAGTACTCATCGGTACAAGTTCTATCACTATACCAATTTAGTCAATATCCGTTGTACGGTCTAGGAGGAGTTTGAGTATAACGAAATACAGATCTCGCGGAACTTGGTTCGCTAACCCTCGCTTTGCTTCAATAAATCTTTATCGATATTGATTTTGTTTATATTAAATTCCGTTGTTTATGTTCTGTCTCAATGGCAAGGCTATGTATAAGATAGGACCTAAAATTTTGGGACCACCTGTGATGCAAGATTCATGGGACATTCCATAGTAGAGATGGTAGGAACTTTGAATGTTCGTAGTTTCAAAAGCTGTCCTTTTTTATTTATAGAAACTGGTTAGGTTAGGGTAAATTAAGGAAAATAAATTTTATCAACCATCAAAGCACGCAAGCACCAATTAGAAAACATAGAACAAAACTGTAACAACAAATATACAAAAATAAAGAAAATATGAATTAAACATTTATAACTTTTATATGCACATTTTAGTACCCTAAAATAGTAATTAAATGATGAAAGGGTTCACTATAAGTTCCCATCTATTTAACTAGTCCATCAATAGGAACACAACCTAAATAAATAAAAATAACCATTAGAGTGCAATAGATGCGGTTCAAGAACATGGCAATTGTGTTACGTGCTCATATCATATAAAGAAAGATAGTTACAGCTAGTTATACTCCAAATAGTTTATTTGAAAGTACAAGTTAAAAAGAAGAGATTAGTTTGGTCGATGCTTAAAACTGTGATTGTGATGTTGGTTATTGCCGTGAAACAAGGAGCAACCTTGAAATATTCGTTAATCTGACAGTGAACTCCACAAGTCGATCTTGCCCTTGGAAACATTTAAAGATAGCGAAACTTAACTGAATGTATAGCGTATAATGAATATTATAATTTTATTAGAAATTCAGTAAAGGATGAACTTAAATTTGATGAAATATTACAAAGTTGATATAACTGCTGATTTAATAGAAATAGGCAAGTATATGGACGGGTAGCTGTGGAATTTAAAGGCACATTATCCTGCAAGGACTCTTCTTATTTGGGAGTAACCTACGTATCCAGAATCCAGTCCATCCAATAGAAAAATGGAACGTGGGATATATTAAATGTATTTATTCTATCAAATATTGAATAGATTTTAAGTTGTATTACAACACGGAAGGAATTAACATAATAAATTGAGGGAACAGTGCGATAATATGCGACAAAGGTATTCAAAGACGATGGGGTATATATAAAGACATCTTGGGATGCACGTATTATTTATTTAAAAATAAGTAACATATGTATTTACAGTATAAAAACTTGATTTCTTTTTTCAAATTTAAAACTAGTTATTGAATAGGCTGTGGGTGGAATTTAATAATCAACTTAAAAAAGAATAAGCTTTTCAATTCGATGTATACATGCGTTCTTTTTAAAATGTTTGTTGGGAAATCACTTTTGAATGGATGAACCGATTCTGATGAAACTTTCGTCGACTTCAAGAAGGCTGTAAGACTTTTTGTAAGTAAGTTTTTTAAACTATTGTCTTCATTATTTTTTAACTTTTTAGTATCTTTGTTTGTACGAGGTTTACTTTTGAACTTATTTACTTATGCTCCAAAAGCTTACCCACAGTTACGTATTATATCTGCTGATAATGTTGATAATAATGATGTTGTGCCCCGAGGCAGGTCTATTACCTAAAAGCTCCCTCTGAGCAAGATGAATCTATGCTGGTTTACTATCCATCATATATAGGTGACGTCGTAAGGACGAGCGCTATCATTTAAAGTGGATTGCCAATCACCATTATGAACCTAATGCGGAATCTCTTAATTAGAAAGCAACGAGTAAAACGGTTAATAACATTATTTTGCACTGCAGAAAAATCCGGGAAAATATCTGAGAACTTGAGAGTATTCTAAAACAACATTATAATTAGGTATATGGTTCGAAATGGACCTAACAACTTGTTGTAGGCTGGAGAGAAAGAAGACTTACATAATTAAAAATACCTTAAATTCCCTTCCCCATAATACAACATTTGAAAGTAATAAACTAAGGAATTTATGATACGGGATGCGTAGTTCCACAAACGACTACGTTAATTTGTCCAATGGGAAACAGGTGTAAAGAATAATTAGTCCAATTGTTAAAAATGAAAGGCGCATGTCTTAAATTGTAAAATTAGAACAATGATTCTAATCATTCATAATTACTTTGAATTATAATTTCTACACCTGTTGCCTATAACAAATCCTTCTGTCGACTGACTCGCAAAAATGGATTGTATTCTCTGACTCACGGATTCTGCAGAAGAAGGTCAGGTTTAATGATGTATGTGAAGGTGAGGGGTAGATGCTTTTTCTTCTTCAACTGAAGAATCACTGAAGCGACCTTGAGCTCAGGTCAAGAGGTCAAATCGTGCACCAAACACACGCGACGGAAACTGATTTCTCGATGAGGTCACATAAGAGTACCCAGGCACAAGTAATAGGCTTAAAAACTGACGACCGACTCACAAACTATTAAATACAATGGAAAGAGATTAAAGAAAAATAGCATTTGCATACGTGTCAAGCGTGAATCCTTTGGTTCCCTCAGTCCAAAATACAAGGATAACCGCCTCTTTTTGTTGAAGAAGACACAGGGAAGATGCTATTTCCACGTGTCCACTTTTGTACATAATTTGTTCTGCCTACAACTTGAAGAAAGATAGTTCCCACGTGGATTGATAGTTAACGATTGTGTAAACAAAGGATTCGTATGAAATATCCAGTGTTCTTTATTCAAAACACCTCTAGGCAGTTCCTGTGCAAGACAGACACATCGGTTTCACTCAAACATTAATTTTGTCGGTTTGATAATTCAAGAACACTGTAGGATTTTAGATGCGAACGTGAAAATTCTGTTCAGAATATGGGTGTTATAGACCTTATATTTGTCTTATAATTTTGCTTTCCTTAACAGTTTAGTTAATACCATTTTTTAATGAGACATTTTTTCCATGGACAAAACTTTGCATGAAAAAGGAAAGTTCACAATAATTTGAAGCTGTGTCTCATTCAAGTCTTTGTATCGAGCTCTTTGAAATATGGCTCGATTTAGTCAATTTTTGCTACTCATACCTTGCGTACAGTAATATAATCAGTTGATGTTGATACAAATTCATTTAGATCATAAGTTGTACGCGAAAAACACGTTGTATTGTAGTTTCAACTTTATTACAATCGAATTGACCGAGAGCAAGAGACCGCTATGAAGCATTTCCTCATGAACCAGATTAGCCAACTGCATTTTTAGTTGTTAACCACGTCTAACTAAATATTTGATAAACAATAATTGCATCTATCAGAGTATTTAAGATTACCTTTTCGTAAATAAAATTATTTCTTTTTCCTGAAAGATAAGTAAACGGAAGAAAGTGTCGTATAGCAGACATTTTTTAAAGGTGCTGGGGGTGGCATAAAAACGTTTTTTTTTAATGCAGCGAAAGGGATACCGCGTTTTATTTTAAAAAAATCGCGAACACATCCATTGTATCCTTAGGCTTTACCATTTGTAAAATATACACAGTCACTTTCGTGTTTTGAAAATTAAGTCCTGCAGGTGATCACAAATTCAATGTTGACAAACTGCGATCGAAATCGTCCATGACACGTTCCAATATCTGAATAGGAATATCTCTGATTTCAATACATAGGTCTTTCAGATATCTTTGTGGACTGAATCAGCGTCCGTTACCCAGTGAGTCACAGTGTGGTGTGCCGACTTCATAGGAATAATCACTTAATCAGCCCTTTCTCTTTCGAGGATGAGCACGGACGAACAGCAACAATCACATCTCAATGGTATGCAACTTGTACATTTCCTTTCAATTAAGCCATTTTGATTCCAGCAAGTGTAGTCATTTTGGTCTCATTGTGCGAGAATTTCAATGGAAGCCCTGCGTCGTCTGTTCGGAAACTGCATCACTTCGAGGTATGTGACATTTCTTGCCCTGCCAGGTTGCCAGGTTTAACCATTTCTTATTATTTCTTGTGGGGGTGGGGATTCTTAAACAGAATGTGTATATAAGAAGTCCACACATCATTGCGAACCCAAAAAACAACATATTATTGAAATCAGAAACATTCCTATTCAGATATTGGGACCCGTTTTTATGACACACCTTGTATACACCTATTCTCTGATATAACTTACGAGAAAAATGTAGGACCTGGAATTTCCGTACCCTACGAGGGATCCTCCTCTGAAACGTCTGCACGCCAATCAAAAGTGTAACCACAGGGGCACGTAGTGTCACTAAGTAGATACGTATTTACTTTGTAAAGAGGGTACGCCTGCTCCTTGTTATTCTTTTGATTCAATTACCATTCTCCATCACTAACGTTCTCTATTCTAGGAGGGCTGTTGTACCTTGAGCATAGTGTAACTAGGAACAGTCTTATGTTTCTGACTCTCTATACTATATAGCGGCTTTTCGGTAGTAAAAAGTAACTGTTTTTAGATTTATAGTGTCGTTACCGTAACTATTTTATTTCATTGTAATAGTAACCATATACAAGGCAATTATACAAGTTTTTCTATGACATAAATTTCCATTCTACATGTAACATTTTTAGTATGACGTCAATGTTATTGATTTCGTACAGCCTCTTGTACGATGAAACAGACGCACATCTTGTACCTTGAAACATGTATCTTGAAAAACTGAAGAAGGATAAGGAGCACAGTGCACCAAGAAAACATAAACAGAACTAATGCAAACAAATAAACACAGATCTAGACCTTTATTAGGCCTATTGATGGTTCCTTGAGTCTTTCAAATTATTTTTATCGTGCTTTTAGTTATTCTGTAAGTTTTTTTTATAATAATATGAGAATAGTTCTTTCATAAAGAATCACACACTTGTGTACTTCACAAACAAAAAACTAAAAAATCAAAAAAATCCCAAAACACTTATTTGTGAGTCATTTAATTTATTTTGCTCTATTTTACGTGCACTTTGCAAGGTACATGAGTCTGTGTGTTTTCCAAGGTACACGAGCCTTTCTACCGTGGAACACTTTGCTGGATTTTTTAAGGAATAAAAAACATCGTAAAAGAAAGAAAGCAGAAGCTGAATACTGAAGAAGTGTAATTCAGGAATCTTCAAAGTTTAAGAGCACATGGAATTGAAAAAGATAAATGTCCCTAAAACTATGATTTGGAAAACGTAAACCTTTTTATGCTACAACAGTATCCCCTACAATATGCAGTGAATGTTACTTTATTCGCCCTCCATCATTCGTAAAGGATTTGCGATGTGTCTGACTGGAGTTAATTCTTCCTTACAGCCTTCTGAAGCTCATTCCAGTAACGCTACAGTGAGATGAGGCCTTTACTCAAGAAAACGGTAAGTCTTCGAATTTTATTTAAGGCATTTAGGCGACATTTGTCCAGTTCGAATGGAAGAATTGATGGAAGAGTGGGAGGAAACGGGAGAACCCCGAGGAAACCCACGCACACGGTGTTTGTCCACCATGCCAGGAACCGGGGATCCCACTCACCAGAAATGAGCGCTCTACCACTTAGCCACCGCGGCCCCTACGATAATTCCTCTCTAGTGTCCCGCTTTAGTTTGGGTTTTGTACGTCCACCTCTCTCTCCTGTAATAATAGGCTTTCAAACGATACCGTCAAGCCTAAGGAATTCTGAAATCTACATCAAATTCTCAGACTGTTCACTGAATAACACATTCGAGTATTACGTAATTAATTATCCGATTGCAGCCACATTTCGTACAATGACGTAGGAAAGTACCATTAAGACCTTAACTATACAAGAATGTTAAAAGATTCACCATGTACATGCTAACGAGATTCACTTATTGCGAGTTTTACGTAGGAATTGATGATCCGATTCCAACTAAACTGTTGTGGAAATTTATTCCTAAGGCTTTAACCGTATGAAAATGTTAGATCACTTACCGTTTCCATCGTAACGAGAGTAAATTATTAAGCACATATTCAAGCATGACGAAGAAATGATCGAACCGATTAAAACCAAACTACAAACTAATGCAGTGTAAAAACTGTACCTCTGAATTGAATTACAAAATGGAATCTCTGAGGCCGTCATTGCCTCTGAGAAATAGATAGTATAATGTATTCTCAATTTTCGAGAATCAGTGACGGACACAGGGATTCATATTTTACCATCGTTTTTGTTTCTGTTAATCTGTTCCCGCCCAAGAACTGGGAGACAAAGGACACCTTCTCTAAACACAACCCTGGGTTTGCCACTGCCTCTCAAAAATTTTGTACTCTCAATTCAGAGGTACAGTTTTTACAGTATGTAGTTGGAATAACCTTAGCGCTTCAACCCCACTGGAAAGTTAAAAAATAACAGAAAACTACTGAACGCTTATTTATCTCTTTCTTGTAGAAGTGAACGTTTGTTCTGTTGAAGGCTTTTTAATGCATACAACAGAACAAATTCTCAATTAACAGCGTTTCTTGCTTTCTCTCCTTGTGCATGTCAGCTCAGTGTCACTTTCCCTAACTCTAAAGGGACACTCAAATAACAGGACTTCCTGCTTACTTCACTGTGTAGGT
>JAGDQP010050114.1:1121-14324 GCA_022664845.1 Lepisma saccharinum | reverse complement strand
GGGAAAGGATTCGGGAAGATGTCAGCCAGGGCCTATATTGAAGGTGCCATCCTGGCATTTGCCTGGTGTGATTGTGGAAAAAGCCTGGAAAAACCTGTCGGGATGGTCGGCCGCTGGGATCGAACCCAGGACCTCCCGAATTCTACGCCAACGCTCTACCTCTGAGCTACGGTGGCTCGGTATCAAGCAATTATTGTGTCGGTGCGGCTCCTCGGGAGGTGGGTCCGCACACAGCACACAATGTTGAATTAACGTTTTATAAACGAAAACGTTGAATTTTGACAACGTTGTATTTGCTGATGTTGAATTATACGTTTTATCAACGTAATTTAATAAACGTTTAAAGAATGACCCGTATTAAACGTTTATCAAACGTTGGATTTAAATTGTGTTCTTAAACCTCCTAAAATGGTAGAAAGCACAACGTTGATAAAACGTTGAATATTTGTGAGATTTCTTAATCTACAGAAAAAATTTTCAGTGATAGGTTTATGCTTAAACTTCACTAGGTGTTATATAATATCATTTTTTATTGATGGAAATGCACTTCTGTTTGACATTCATAGAATGCATACGCTATGCGTTTGTCTTTTGTTCCTTCATGAAAACCGGGAAAGGCAGGACATCGGCACAATGAGAGATAGAAATGACAGGAGGAAATGCGAATAAGTTGCTCAAATGATTTTTTTTTCAATTCGTAGAATAGGTTGTTACATCTTGTTAAAAGCAATAAATGTGGTACTGACAATTCTCAGACTTACTGAATGAATCAAACAATTCCACGAGGCAACCTAATTCTGTTTTGAAAATGTATAACTTTTTTATTTCGTTCAGATGCCTCTTATAGGTAAGAGCATATTGTATGTATGTAACTATATACAATTAAAGAAGACAACTAGTATTTTAGTTTGTGGAGTTGTTATAAAGTAAGGATTTAACGAACATTTGTTTTTTCTCGCATTATTTAAATTGCATTCTGAATACTTATTTATTTTACATACATTTTTATATACATTATCGCTCAGATGTGTTATTTCTGAATATTACGTTTATACGTACTCAAGTATTTGTCCTGAATTTTTATTGATCTTTCAATTAGTGGTTTCACTCAGAGTCTCCATCATTACCATGTTGAGGGATTTGTTAGACTGGTATCCTAGTAGGAGTGAGTTGGAATTACACATTTAGGTCCTTAATGTTGTGGGCGAAGGCTTTTATCTTCATTTCAATTCCCGGACTGTTTATGTCAAGTTACGTGTACAAAAAAACCTATGGCGCCACAGTCCATGAAAGACCAAGGCCTGCAACGCGGCTTTTTGCGAGGCACACGTGGTCAGCGCACGGCTGTTTTCAGCCACTTTGAGTGGCTTTCGCTACCGGTTAAGCCTCCCCCCACCAAGGGTTGCCCCCGGTACTCATTTTCAGAGACTGGAGCGACCTCTGGGACTTACAGAATAGATAACATCGTTTCAACTTATCGCACCGGGAATCAAACCCGGATTGTCACGTCATCGGTCACGTTTGGAGAGATTTAAATTCTAACTTTCAGGACAAATTTCGTACCTTTTCCTAAATATCCATACTTATAACGAATATTAAATCTGTGCAAATGAACAGAACAATGTAAGTTTCCCAGAGCGAAGCCTAGTACTTCAATGTTCAGTACGATCCTTTAATTGAAATTACAATTTTAGGGTTGATTCCAGGTTAAAATCCTATAATCAAAGGATTTTTCCTGGAATCAACCCTAAAATTGTATCGTACTGAACATTGAAGTACTAGAATTCGGTGTGGAAAACTTATATTGTTCTGTTCATTTTCACAGATTCAAATATTCGTTGTAAGTAGGGATTTTTGGGAAAGGTACGAAATTTGTCCTGAAGGTTAAATTTTGTTTCTCTCTAAACGTTGTGTAACGTTGATAAAACGTTGAATAGACGTTTATTCAACTTTTGTAACGTTGAATCAACGACAATGTCAAAATTAAATTGCGGAACAGGTTTAATTCAATCTATTTAAAACGTTTATTAAACGTCATATTCAACGTTGAATCAACATTTCTTAGAATACTAATAGGATAGTTGTATAAACGTGGAATCAACGTAAATTCAACCAAGTTTCAATGTTTATTAAACATTTAAGGAAAAAATGAATACACGTTTATTTAACGTGATTGTGCTATGTGGGTCCTGGGGCGGAAGAACCGCTGGCCCCCCGCTTACTTATCCACTGATGCATATAATCTTAAAACTACTTTAAGGTATTCTAATCTTAAAGGTGCATGTTATCACCAGTTAAACGATCTGGTAGAGATACTGTCTAAAGTTCAACCATGGCGCGTTGTATGATAAAATAGAATATTTGCATCCACTTTAGATACTTCCAAGATGAGGAAACGCTTTCGATGGAATAATAATTTCGGATCAGGTTTTGAATTAATCAAACCATTGTATCTGATTAAAGATGACCTAAAGTAATTAATTTAAGTTTACCTCAGTGCTCAAAGTATATGTGTATATGAGGGAGGGGAGGGAGGAGCACAAGGGACCATGTCCTTACCCATTTCATTTCGGATTTGGCGTACCCCTGCCTTTTTATCAATGGGAGCTCATTGCCGTTACTTTCAATAAGCAATCCCCACTACTAGGTGCAAGCTTACCCTTACTTTTCTAGTTCACTTCTCCAAGCATTCCCTTACATTTTCTAACGCACTTCGAGCACTGATTTATCTAACCGAAGAATACCTAGCTTAACTCTCACTATTTTAATAAACAGGGAGAGTATCCGAAGTGCAGCCGAATATTTGATTTTCATTAGTCGCAAATATCTCCCTCCCAGCCATGCTCTATTTTAATACCTTCATGGCCCTTATCTTAATTTCATTATGTCATTTCATTTTTTTTTTGGATTGCAATTTGATATCTACCCCAACATAGCACAAGTACGTCCTACAAGCACAAGTTGGATGCAGTCATACCATTCATTTTGTGTCCACAGGAGGAGGACGTCCTATGGAGAAGGCAAGGGACATCCATTAGACTTCCAAAGTAGACTCGATAGTTATGTCCTGTGGATGTCCATATAAGGTACAATTATGGACAAGTACGGATTTTAACGGATGGGCTGTAATATGTGCACGTACGTCCAATGTACGTCTCATTTTATGTCCATAGGACGTCCAGTGGATCCACAAGAGCAAAATTTTGCTGGGTCTACACTGGGCCTTCTTTTCAGAACGTTACTGACAATTTTTGCAAACGAGTTATCCCATAAGTAATGTCGTATGTGCGATGATCGCTGCAATGACACCATCTGACGAGCGAATAGTGAACTAGAAGGTCCTTGCCATAGCTGAGTCATATAGGGCACTTAACTGTGCAACTGTGTGTAGAAGGAGAACAGTTTACTCCACTGGTTGGAACTGGCTTGTGTTTGACAATGGCAGTATCGGAGGACCACATACGGCCTCTCATGTATGAATCTCACCAGGGATATCCAGCCAGCGCAGCGGCACGAAACAACAAGGCCGTATATTGTCAGGGTGCTGTGGATGTGTGAAAGTGCCAGAGGTTTCGTTCTGGGGACACCAGCCTCACCGATAAGCCACGGGAATGGAGTCTGATGCAGCTAGACAACGATGCCTTGCTAGCAGCGGTGGAGGTAAATCCAGTGCAAACTGTTGAAGAACTGGCCAGTGAACTCCCTGTTACCCATTCGACCATCCATCGTCATCTGCAGAAACTCGGAAAATGGGTATACCTTGCATTAACGCCTCAAAAGAAGTAGCAACGAGTTGATATCTGTAGTTCCCTACTCACCCATCACAGACGTGAGCCATCTCTGGACAGAATGGTGACAGGGAATGCAAAGTGGATCCTCTACCATAACATTACACGCAAACGGCAGTGGATACCTAAAAAGAAGCCGCAGGAGTTGTGGCAAAACAGGATCTCCACCCCTGTAAAGTGATGTTGAGTGTTTCCGGATAATTCATTTTGAGCTCTTGCCAGGTAACCAGACGATCAGTGTCTACAGCTTGAACGTCTACGGACTGCTTTGGTTAAGGGCAAGGGTGAGATCAAATACGGTTATAACGCGCACTTACTAACCTACTCACGGCAAAAATAATCTGTGCTTAGATCGAGGAATGTGGCTGGGAGAAACTCCCCGACTCGGCGTTTTCACCAGATCTTCCACCAACAGACTACTGTTTTTCGCAGCCTGCAAAACAACCTTTCCGGGAAAACACTGCAAGATGAGAATTGCGTGCGGTGAACAGTGATCTAGTTCTTTGTCTCCAAAACCGGTGACTTCTTTCAGTGGGGGGTTTCAACAACTGGTTTCAGGCGGCCGCTGTTTTGTGACCAAAATATTTTCAGATTTTCATCCGTTGGAAACTTATTTTCTGTATAGGTGTGCGTACAGCGAGGTACATAACATTGTTGGTATATATATATATATATATTAAGAAAATTTATCAACAGAATTTATCAATTTATTTAGCTGATTTAAAATTAATTTGTTTTCCCGTTCGAACATTCAAAGTACGAAAGACTCGATATTGTGATTTAAATGACGTAAGTACAAAGACTAAATTAATATAGACCCAGAACTTGCAACTTGATTTTCTTTCCATGCTACCCATGTTTATGGTAGACAATCTATAGAATACCCAGTATATAGTAGGTTACTCTAGCAGGCCCGCAGTTGGGCCTCCCATCTAGCGATCGCAGTTGGAACTACGTGCAATAAGGGAACATAATATTTCTATTGCTGAATGCTGTTGTTTCCTCGCCTACTTATCTTACACCGTGCGAGGAGCTCTAGCAGACTTTAGAAGCGTCAACTAATAAAAGATTTGGTATAACTGCACGAAGCAATTTTTATTTATAAGACTTTATATATTCTTATAATCTTATATTATTATATCTCCTGTGGCTCCTTTTACATAGACTCTTTATTACAATTGATAACTTGGCTAGTTAACTTTTGCTACACAAATTTTTACTTGGCTTAGGCTCAGACTGTTTGAGACTTACTATTCATGAGGAGTACAGATTATCTAGTTTCCATTTTATATTAGTTTCCATTCATAAAATACATTTACAATTTCAGTTTCTTTGGTTGACATATATTACATATTTGATGGACCTCTATCGATTACAAACAAACAAAACCTGGATTACAAACAAAAGACTAGAACCAAAAGAGGGAAAATGGATTTTGACCATCAATATCACTTTTACAACTTTGTACTTGTTTAAATGTTGAATCTTTTACAGGTTGTCGCATATTTGGGATTTTACTGTATAATATATTTTTTTTATTTTTATTTTTTTCCTTATGCGACCAGTCAGCCATCAAGGAATTAATGTTAGAACCAAACGTTGGGTGTCACCTGTATATAAATGTATGTATGAATATTATTTTTATTCCATTGCTATTCAATTTTGGGTGAAGGTAACAATATTATAAACTTGTATTCATAGGGAATAATACACAGAGATCCAATACTGTACAGAAACTCAAAACAAGCATAAGAAAGCGGATATAAAACTAAAGGGCATACACGTGTAATGAGTTTTGAGATAATTGTGTGTCCAAGTGTCCTTCAACTCTTTCATGTGACTGCTTTCAGTAAACTAGTAGATTTTGTTCTTTTTTTTGTTTCTTTAAACAAGGGACACAGTATGTATATGTATCTGTATAAAAAGATCAGAGGTTGCCACGAGTAATGGTAAAATGCTCGTCTTATTGTAAAACTAAAAACCATGTTCTTTTTCTTCTTTTGGGTTTAACTAGAATTGTGTTTTTATGTGTACGTGCAGAGAGACATGTTAGCATCATGTGGTGATACCCGTGTTGGGTGAAGTAAACTCTAGCACGTAGACAAAACTGTAACTTTCCACATCACGTGGAAAGAGCAATGTGCACTGAATAGAGAATTATTAAAAGTAATTGTAAGTGCCGCTCCGGCACACTCATCGACTGGGACTATCATTAATGACTTCTCGTCAAGAGGGTCTCTGAGTTTAAATTTTACTTTATTCAATTCTTTGTCACGAGAGTAGTTTGATTTAGTACATCATCGCTGTGAAGTGACTTGTAATATTTCTGTATCTTTGCTGCTAACAGAGAACAAATCGAACACTAACTAATAAATAGTTTCTTGGATCTAAAAAGAGACTTTTAAGTTCTTGTTGAAATAGAACCCATAACAGTTTGTCTTCTTTTGAGTAATAGCCTGTAGGTGGAAATTCGGCAAAGCTACCTGAAACGATAAGACCTACAACAAGGTTTTGTATCGAATAGACATGTCATTTAGTTATATACATTATTTATTACAATTTAGATTAGTGATACCATTTATCTGTATACTTTATCTCGTTGCCTCAATAACCAAGTTGCTTGGGCTTCTCATACCCAGCTTGCAAGTTAACATACATAGGGTTGAAGTAATTATTACTTCCAAATTTAGATTTAAATCATAAAAACCCTTATATAAGTCGAGCATATCATTAATTAAATATAAAACAATACGTACAAATTTCACTTCGTTTTTGGATGCCTTTTAGATATTACTCCGAATTCCAATCATGAGCCTAACACAGCCTGACATAATACATACTAATTTTATAGTTAATATTTGTTTTTAATCTATTTTCATTTCAGTAAGATCATAGGGTTGCCGTTCATATAACCTCCCGTACTCAAATAATTGGATAGTTGTTTTACCGAACAGTAGAAGGCTCGTACATCATATATGAGGTTACTGTATCAACCTTGCCATGTTATCTAGAACAGAAATCTATCTTAATTTGTAGACCTTTCCTCTAGGATATCGTTTTCTATGAAAGGTAACGGCAAAAACAACATCGGCTCACATTCTCACGTATTTTCATAGACCTGCCTCCTGAAACTGCACCCATAATCGAGAATTAAAATTTTGAAAACGTTAAATACAGATTTAACTCTTATCTTTCGTTTCTAGGAGGATGATTCCGTAATGTATTGTAGGAAGAAGAGACAGGAAATAACAATTACATTACCTTTCTACATAATACTCCTGTCTACGCAATACAAATGTTCCGTCAGTTGAAAAATGCATGAATTCCTAAAAAGAAAAAGTATGTTGGTGTTGTGTGTAGACACTCATCCATCGTCTTGGTGTATCTTTTCGTCGGACTTGTCCCGTTACGAAACTTCTTGCTCGATTTGTTTAGTTGCTACAGGGACAAGCATAGATCATCATACTGTTCTTTATTCTGCAATGCAGTGATAAATCGGGGGGTAGCCCGGGGAAGAAGTTCCCCGGAGGTTCAAGCTCTCCCGTCTGCGGGGATTTAGTTCCATTTGTCTATTATATTCTGAAATCTTCATATATATCATTTGAAAGGATGTAAAAATATACCTATTCTTTGTATGGCTTGTTCCCATATATGAAAAGTTTGTTTCCAAAAGCGTCTTCATCTCCTGGGAAAAATAAGCTCTAGAAATAATTTTCATCGTCTGATCGTTGAGAACGAAAACCAGGACGCCTGGAATTGTATCAGCACCCTCTTTCTGTTGCGTATAGGGGTCAGCAAATTTTTGTGCTGATGTAGTATGTATGAAATGTTCTGCAGGAATCGGTTATATTACGTTTATACTTCAAAGAACTTTACAATTAATTCTGAGCATCTTGTAGGTTCTGTGGTTTTCAACCGAATGTAGGCTCCCTTTTTATATTTAATATTTTATTTTCATCTCATGTGCTTGATGGCACAATGATTTGGATTTCGTAGATAGAATGCCTATCTTTTCATTAGCACTAGGCAAATTCCGGGATAGTACGTACTAACGATAGCCTCGCGAACTTTGGGAGTAAACTTTGTTAATATGAACTAACCTGACGGTAGCAGACGAGTATCTTGCTATATTGGATCAAAGGATAAGTCAAGCCATTTTAAAAAAGAAGAAACAAAGTATTACTTTCTGTTTGTATGATTATATTTTGTCGTGATTGGTAACGAATATAATTAATATGATATGGATTCTATTTAATCGTTTGAACATCTTCATTGAGCTGAAAAGTGCTTCATATATCTTGTATGTCTATGGGAAGCGTGTTACAAGAATCCTATATATGCAAAACGTAAATAGGTTTGTCACATGTGCATTAAAGGGAATATCTATTCAATTTAATTGATGCGTTACGTTACCTATCATCGTTCTAGAAATACGCTTACATACAAGTTAGAGGGCACGATTGTGAATGTTCGTTTATTTAAAATCACGTATTGCCAGTGATATTCGTAATTGAGTTTTACTATATCATACACTCTAGGATTATTACCTGTCTCTTAAAAAATAAAACAGTATTTTCTTAAAATTTAGTCCCCACCTCCTAGGGAACACAAATTCCCACCTGGGTGAATATGTCTGAATGCATCACTACTGTAATGAATTTCGATAAATTTGATCCCTTCAGTACACAAAATAAAACAAAAAAACAAGCAGACAAAAACAAGTAACAGACCGCTGCTCCTCCTTTGGTACCTACTGGCAGTAGAACCGCCACCTTAACTACTTGCGCCAGTGTAGGGTGCCTGTCTAGTCTATGGCTTAGTAGCACGAACCTTAAGGGAACAGTTTTGATTTTCTTGTTACAAATTCTTCAAATTAATACTTCACAAATCACTAAACTGTCAAGCTCTTGCAACTACAGGGAATGCGTTTAGCAACGCAACGCAGCGCTTGTCGGCTCGAGCTCGAGCTCGCGCTTGATTCACCTATTTCCGCGCCCACCAAGTGGCCCATGGTTCTCCGGTAATTTTAGGCCACATGTTGAGTTTTAATTATAAAATAATCTGAACACCAGGGCATGCCAAATGTATTGAAGAGCAGGTTTACTATTAGTACATGTAAAATTCGTGGAAATACAAAATCTATTCAGCAATAAAACGTGATTCGCTTAATCAGGGGAAAGCTACGGACCGACTGGTGGACGAGGACAGGTAAGTCAAGCGCGATCTCGGTCGACAAGCGCTGCACTGCGTTGCCAAAAAATATTCCTTGTGTAATTGAAAGACCTTTCTACGTGACTAAAATGAAATCCCGTAAGTTCTTGTATAATAATCCTATGTGGTTGTACTTTAGATACTCCCTTGCGTGGTTCACATAGTGACACTCGAGTAATTCCAATGATATCCGACTGAAATTAATTGCTTTATGTTACGTTATAATCTTAGCTTAGGTTGAGATTATGTTAGGCCATTATGGCACTTGGAGAGTGTATCTAAAGTTCATCCTAAATGCAATTTTTAAAACAAACGATCTATCCCCTTCATTGTACATGAAAATTTATCATCTGACTAATCAGATATCAAAAACTCTTAGACTTAAGAGTAGATCGTTCACTTCGAAATATATAACTCCCAGAACCCCAGATTTTTTGCCTAACAGAAACGAATTCTCTCTTAAAAAATATTCAAACCAATTCCTATTATATCAAATTCTTATTTTCATTGTTAACTATATATGTTATTATTGTGATCTTGCATTTTTTCAGTGTTAATTGGCCAAGTCTAAAATGGCGCTTGCCGTATCCAGGCGATAATATATAAAAACAAATGTAAATACATAAAAATAAATATTTGTTTCTTGTTTAGACCATTGCATAATCCTATATTGATATTCTTTGATAGAAATGAGCCCATTTTCCATTATACATTCCATTTTATTTTATGAATTTAGTTTTAATAAGACTTTTAATTTCCTGGATTTGATACTGACTATGCCACCATTATGCGATCTTTATATATATATATATATATATCTTGATAACTAACACAACTTTTTTCAGTCTTAACTCACTGGAAAGCAGACGGGTGGGGTTGTCTCGAAATATAAAGTTTCAGTGTTCGAATCCCGGTAGCACAATCTCATTGAAGCTTCCTTGAAACTACTGTAAGTCGTGCAAGGATATGAGAATAAGCGCGGGAAGATCGCTGGAAATATAAATTCCCTGTTTTCTCCCTTTGCATTTTTTTTTCAAAACTAGCTACCAAGTGAAACAACACAATCAGCTAAATTAATGTTGAATCTAGCATAAATAATTCAAACTCTTTTGTCTAAAACTGCTTCGAAATACAATATTAATAAACGTAAATACATTTTGTTTTGGAGGGATTTGTAAGCAGTCATAGAAATTTTGCTTCTCACATTCACACAGAAAACTATTTTCACTGAAGAAATATGCATGCACAACGGTGATAACTTTTATTATTTAATTGATTTTCATCTAAAAAAACAAAAAAACAAACAAATCTACAACACTACTATGCAAAACATTATTTCATTTCAAGTTTGTTTCAAATTCCGTGGTGAAATTGAGCAAAATTAACTGAACCACTTTCTGGAGTTAACGTTGCAAGTTTTTGTTTTTTCATGAATTATTTATTTTATTGGCTTCCAAAAAATTTCCTTCTACGCTACATTGTAATTGCTTATTCCAAAATATATTTATAGACTTCTATAGTCATTTTATAGACTTCTGCGTGTGTTGAGCCAGGAAAAAAGTTTACGCGGAGCTGGACTAAATTGATTGGCAATATCTGTAAATAATTCTTGAGACGACGAAGAGGAGGAAAGATGATGTTTTGTTGTGATGGAATCTTAAACGACATAATTGTTATGCATGGAAGAACGTAGGAAGTTTCAAGACCATGGAAAGACCACACAATCTACTTCTCACAATGCAACGCAACGCTTAGGGAGGAGGGATACTCTTCTTTCGATGCACTCTTAGGAATATCATCTTTTTTGTATGGAACAGTAAAGGAAGTTTAAAAGCGAGCAGAAAACCACATAAATTGTTCAGACTTATAGCACTTCAACAGTACCATCACTTCTATAAAGAGTATTCATTCTATTTTATAATGTAGTAATGTTCTTCTTTCCTATATGGTAACAGTATTATTATTTGTTTAGGAAAGAAAATCTTTCAAATGTTATTTCGCAGATTAGTGCACACCATTACGTTTCCTATTTAAGGCCTATATTTTGGATTAATTGGTTTCACTGAAAAAAGAAAGTTCTTTACATATGTTCAAGTTATCGTCCATTCTTCTGCGTTCCGACTTAGCTTCATTTCTTCGGTACGTTAGAGATTATTTTTAATAAAAGAAGGAAGGGAAATGTAAGAAATCGTTATCGGTGTTATAGTTACTTTCCAAAGCAACTGTCTCCTGATAACTGATAAGAGGGAGAAAGTATAAAACTAGGAAAACGAAGACACTTCTAAGGAAGCTTCTAAAACCAGAAGCTCATTTTGTCATCTGGTACGTACTGTTTTGTACAACTGGCTAACTTCTCTTAAATTTACGCAGAATAAACGGTTTGCGTAGAGTGTAGTCCGTCTGTAAGCATTTGTTTTAGGTTTAATAAAACTATACTATGAAGAACTTCTATTTGAAACACATCACACAATGCAGAAAAAGGATCATTACATCACTATCGTTCAACGTTTCATTCCAGTAAATGTTTGTGGCCCGCTAATTGATACCAGTCATTTATTTGGGTTCGGTTATATGATGATTTATTTATGTACGGGAGGATACATAAAAGGCACCCTAATGATCTTATATGAAATTAAAGCAAAACGAAATTGTCTAACGGATTAGCATGT
The DNA here is from genome assembly GCA_022664845.1 of Lepisma saccharinum. NCBI lineage: Eukaryota > Metazoa > Arthropoda > Insecta > Zygentoma > Lepismatidae > Lepisma > Lepisma saccharinum. The sequence goes on along the minus strand of JAGDQP010050114.1, from coordinate 2,656 downwards.
TGTGACTTGAGGTAGTCTCGAAAATGCATCCCGGTAGGAAATGAAAAAAATATGTTCTGTACTACATTATATATAAATATCGTGTTCAATTAATTTAACGGGTTTTACTAAGGAAAATATAGCTATGAAATTAAGAATTGTTATTGTTCTATGTATTTTAACTATATAAGCTACGAGATGTAAAACTCAAACCAGAACATTACGTGGACTACGAACTGAAGTTGCAAAGTAAAGATATTGTCGATGATTTAATCAAACTACTTAATGTATATAATCAAATGATATACTGTATTGTCTAATATAAAACACGTGCATAAGAACAATCTATAGTTGACACAGATTCGTTAGTTGAGAAATTATAACTTGATAAATGTGATAATGTGCTTAGAACCAATTTCTCTCTTTTCGCTACAGTTCCTTGTTTTGTACTTGGTCTAAATTTATGTATAATAATGCTCGGTAGAGGTCAATGGAAAATGTTATGAATGTCATATTTGAGAACCGAAAATACAAACAAAAATCCTGAATGGAAGTTGATATAAAACTGCAATAATATAATTTTTATATCTAATCAATATTAAGCCGAAAATGTTTTAAGTAAGAATCAAGTCATGATTTATGTATCAGAGGTTACAGAACCGAGCTATTAATTATACTAATCTATGTAAAATATTGTTACTGGTTATCTTGAGTAGAGAAAATGTAAGAATATAAACTAGTTCTTATTAAATTAAATTGCTTCACGCAACATTACCAGCTTTTTATTTCGACGCTCTACGTATCTGCTAGAGTAACTTCTCGTTATACGCCTAGACCGGATTTATAAACTGGGTGTCGCCTCACCCATTGTGCACAAGCCCGGGTTCCTCCAAGTAGGCACTTGAGTTGATGACGTCAGTTGGAAGAAGGATCACACACCCTGATCGTCGCAGTAAGGGTATCATGCAAGATTGAACAGCCGGATATTAAATATTGAACTAGATATCTTTTACATAATATGGCGCCTACAAGCGATAGGGCTTCCAGTGGCGAGAATATTACTGATAGCGAGCAGGAGATGGAAATGCCAGATTTAGAAATAAGAGGTCAACAAATTATAATGAAGTAAAAAGGAAAACAATCGATCGAATGATGCAGGTGATTGAACAGCTGGTACAAGATCGACAACAAGAGGAAGAAAAGAAAAAGGAGCGACGTTAACAAAAAGATAGACAACGAGAAGAAAATCAGCGACAAGAGGAAGAAAGAAAGGAAGAGCGGTGGCGACAAAGGAAAGGAAAAGAGAAGAGTTACGGCAACAGATGAAGAATAGAATGGACGAAATGAAACCAGAATTAAGGGAGACAAGAAAGAATATGACAGAACGAATAGATAAAGTTGAAGAAAAATTATAAGAATATCAAGATCAGTGTATGAGGCAAGTGGAAATGAAGAAAATATCCATAAACAAGGAGTTGATGTTATGGAACTAAAACAAGTGGAACGATTGGAAATAAAGGTTAAGGAGTTATAAGCTAGAGTAAGTAATGAAACTT
>JAGDQP010050113.1:0-14324 GCA_022664845.1 Lepisma saccharinum | reverse complement strand
AATATAATTTTGTTGGAATTTGTAATATTGAACTAAATTATTTAACTTTTACGCTGAAATCAAGGGACATCATAGATTTAATTTCTTTACATAAAACTATATCTCTGGTAACATGTTGAAAAATGCACAGAGAAATTGATTATTCTAGTGACAAGGAATCTAACCTGAATCTCTCAGTTTAATTCTGACTGTTCTGCATATTTGTAGTAGTTCGCTGGTCGCTAAATAGGACTCTGAATTCGATTACCAGTTACTAGAAAGAGAGAGACTTTTCTGTGCGTTTTCCAACAAAGTAATATGTCTCCCATACAAGTTAGTGTTTCGTGGTTTAGACCCTAACAAAAAGGGACGTATATTAAAAAGTGAACATATTTTTATAGGTTTTAGTTTTCAAAGGGTAACATTACTGCTGGGGTATATTGATCGCAGTGGTTTGGATTCCACTTTACCAAAAACTGTAGGTCCCCTCCTTGTAAGGTCACTTTTTGACGTTAATAAAAATGAAATCAATCAAAGAGTAACAGTTCTTTATAGTACAAGTAATATCATTCAGAAATTCGTGAAGGAAACGGATTTTCAACTTATTGTAGTATTAAAAATTGTCAGACACTTTCACAAATAGGTTAGTCAAACGAGGCAACTCGCTCTATGAACATTTCTGACGTTCCTGACAAAAGTAATAAAATGTCAAGTTTCTAAAGATCTGAAACAAAGAATATTTATAAATTTCTCCACTGTTATTCAGAGTATACTGTTATTACTACTTAGACTAATGATTAAACCAAAAGCATTTTCTATATTTAGATGCATTTAGTAATAATTAATACACAGCTCAGCAAACAAGAATGTTGAAAGAGAAACATTAATTATAAATTTTTATTTAAACATTTTTATTTAAATTCTTGGAATCCGGAAATATGTCATTTTCGTCAGAAACGTTACCGGAGAATTCCATACATTGCAATTATCATGTTTGCCTGACATTTTCTAGAATGTTTGCTAAAAAATGCAGTGCAAGAGAATAATGTTGTGCATAATTTTAGTTAATTTTTGTAACTGGTACAAACAAATATTTTTAAACGTTGAAAATATAAATTAATTATATTTTAAGAAGGAGAACATTGTTAATGCAGTGATTTTGTAGGTTTATGCTATCAGATTTCGTCGAACAATGTGTCACATTATAGTAGTTTTGTCTTGGTACCGTTGTGTTGATCAGCCTTGAATTCTATAGATAATACCTGCTTTGATATTACATGTAGTATCTTTCCGGCTGGGAATCAAACATTGATTTTAATTCATCGACTTCCCAGCGATTCAGAATCGTTAGGGATTAAACATATTATTACAATAACAAAGCTGTGAATTTGTGCTGTAACCCATTGTGAACAAATAATCCTCATATTGATAGCGACAAAAAGTACATATAGAAACCATCAATGTATATTAATTAGAAGCTAATACAGAATTGCATTTTACACGCAATGATTTGATAAGTTAGTGATTGATTAATTTCCTCTCGGTTGCTTTTGATAACTTAATCTTTCCATAGCCTGCACTACAAAATTTTGTTTTCCTGTTTACTATTATTGTCCTCTATATTGATCGAATCTAAAAAAAGAAATCCCTTTCGGTAGGTCTACAGGCTGAGGTATATCTCGATTTTTTTTTATATTTTCAAAAATTCAAATCTCGCCTTATATGAGACCTATCGAGAAACTATTTATTGATTTGTAGATTATTCATCAAGAGCTGTTCAACGATACACTACAAGACGTGTATATCTTTGTTTCACTGGGAGCTCTGCCCCCAGACCCGCGTAGGGGGTTCGCCCCCAACTTCAGTGCTTTAGAGAGGACGCGCCTCCTTTGTCATAACCAAAATCTCACTGCAACACTACACCACCATAGTGTCCATCTGCACCCTCCCACGGGGGCTGCGCCCGCAAAGGGGAGGTTTGCCCCATTTATTGTTTAACCTACTCTTGGTCATACACCTTCAAAGAAAATTTCGTTTCTCTACCTTCAATGATTTGGAAATTGGGTTTTTCTGGCGGTCATTTTGGATCCAAGTTGACGACTTTTTGAAGTTTTCTTATATTGTCGTGACCTACTTGTGATGGTACACCTTCAAGTAAAATTTCATTTATCCAGCTCAAACGGTGTGCAAAATGGGATTTTGGGCGGTCATGTTTGATCCAAGATGGCGACCTTTCCCAAATGTTGTAATATTTCCCTAAACTACTCGTCATAATGCACCTCTATGCGAAATTTGATATCTCTAGCTCAAACAGTGTGGAAAATGGATTTTTAGGTCCGCCATTTGCCATCCAAGATGGCGTCTTTGGTTACATCATGTAATCTTTTAATAACATACAAGTTATAATGTACAGTGTTACCAAATTTGATATTGCTAGCTGCAGCCGTTTAGGCTGTGTATTCTATACAACAGCGAGTTCGGCGGCTATTTTGGATCCAAGATGGCGACTTGTTCAACATTTCGTAACCTTTTCTTGAACTAATAGTGACAATACATCTTTGTGAGAAATTTCGTATCTCTAGCTCAAACGATATGGAAAATAGATTTTTTGCTTCCGCCATTTTGGATCCAAGATGGCGTCTTTGAACTCATTAGGTAACATTTTCGTAATCAAATAGTGATGTACCTTTATGAAAAATTTGATTTCAATAGCCGCAGCGGTTTAGGCTGTGTATTCTATACAATAATGGGTTCGGCGGCCATTTTGGATCCACGATGGCGACTGATTTTGCTCATTAACGAACTTATCCGAGCTATTAAGAAACAACATATAGAAATATACCTAAAAAATGTTTAATATGCTGTCTACGGAATCTATATAAGTTTTATATTATTGGAACTTTCCGATTTGAACGTTATTGTTAATGTTTATTAGATTTTTCTATTAAGCAAGTATCAACACGTATTGAAATAATTAACATATATTTAGAAACTAGAATATTATTAAATTTTTATATCGTTGCCGAAAGTATTTAATTACAAAAATTATTTCTTCTTCAAGCCATCTTTTCTGTCCCAGGGTAAAAAATGTAACAACAAATATCGAAATTGAAACAGTATAGAACTCGTAGAGAAAAGTCATGATGCAGTGCCCTAACACGCTCTATTCTTAGCTAATCAAAACAACATAAACTGGATCTCTTATTCCATACCCAAGTCTATAACCTCTCAGGGATGAAGTAGCAACATTTCACAATTCAATACAGGATCAACCCCAACTTAACGAGAAACCAGCACACAAATAATTTTTGAAACTGTCTATCAGAGCAGGCGAGAGATAAATAGATCCAGGGGATAACCTATCACAATCATTATTGAACTATATAAATGAATAATTCTTCATAAGTGAGAAACACCGACATAATACATGCATACATTACAGACTTATGTAGTCGGGCAAGTTAAATAAATAAAACATGTACATTATAGTAAAAACTTGATTATTTTTTTTTAGCAATTTGTAGTAATTAATGGCTTCAGTCCATCTTAATCGTAAAGTTGTTAAGTTATTTAAATCCACGAAACAACGTATCCGTGCCGAGCTCGAAGATAGCACCGAACCGCACATCTCGGACACAGACGTCAAGAAACGTAGGAAGTGTAGTAGTCTATCATCTCTCCATAATACACCCTCACCCCATATGTAAATAATAATAATAGTCACCAACTATAAAATGTTCCTTTTCAAATCCCTCACAAAACAAAACTACAATAGACAACAGCTGCGTACATAGCCGTCAGAGCTTACAGACGGGCGGAAAGTGACAGTAATAGGGTGGCTATTAGAAGGTGGTTAAAAAGCAAGACACTCTGGCAAGCTAACTAAAATTAAAATGCAAGAGGATGGGGGAGAGGTCTTATTTTTTTTAAATTAACCACACTTTTCGGTAACTATTAAACCGTAAGTATCTTGAGGTAATTAATAGGTATATAATACAAAAAGTAATTAGAAGTAAAAGTAATTAAAAGAAGATAATTTTTATGAACCATCAGAGTAATTATTACGTTCAATTTTCAATCAGCCTATTACAAGACCATCAACAACATTGATTCACTTTAGTTACTAATTTACGTTGGTATTGAAATTCTATAATCGCATATTAAACTTTTAACGTTATGATCTTAATCGAGCTCTATTCAGGAGTTGTTTGTTCTGCAGAAAAGCTTGAAAATGTCACTGCACATTTTACTTCATCATTGAAATTTAAAACAAAGCTGCAGTTTATACTTATCCATGGAGACATCAAGGCTAGGGGTTTCCTGCCAGATCTAGATATTTTGGAAAGCAACCTAGCAGGTAAAGATTTACTGCTGTGAATTTAGTCAAATTTAGAAATTCGGAAAATGTCTTGAGATTGAAACCATTAGAATGATGGGAAACTAAATATATTAAACGAGATAATTAAAGGCGGGGCAAACCAGTATCCGGCTTGGCTCTTAAGCCGCACACAGGGCATGATCATCAAAAGAAGGGCTGTTCGGCTAAAGGCAAGACAAATGGCTACCGTAGACAGTGACCATCAGTTAGTAATAATAAAAATGAAGGAAAAATTGTGCATCGCGAACAGGGAAAGCAAAGATTGAAAACAGCTGAAGTACGAAGTACAACGATTAGTTAGATAATCCTAACGTAAAAGCAGAGTACGAACTTGAAATCTCAAATAGGATCGAAATCTTAGCTCACTCGAGTACTAATAAAGATTATATTAATAATGAGATTGAAGTAATAAGATGTTGGAAGCAATTCGTGACAGTAAAGAGTGCAGCAAAGGAACACATAGGTGAGAAGAAAGGGCGGGAAAACAAATCTTGGTTTAGTGAAAAATAGCTTAAGCTTCTTAGCCTTTAGATACACCTTTAGTAGAGCTTCAAATAAAGACGCTAGAGAAACTTTATTTATATAGACTAAGTTGCCTAATGTACAGGATACTCAATAACAATATTACTTTATTATAATGCCGAGTAACAGCTTTAACACACCCTAAAAGAACAAGAGCAATAACAAACAATCAGTTAACAAATACCGAGACCACGTTTGAACTATGGATTACGAAGTCTCACATTTAGTAGTATTAGTGTTTGGAATTCCTTACCCTCGAACATAAGAACAGCAACAACTTATAAAGCATTCAGAAAACAAGTAAAAAACTTTCTACAACAAAACAAGACTGAATTGTAAAAATAGTACATTTTATTTAGTATATTGCCATGCAATTTTTATATAATTATAATCTTCAGAGATGTTTACATTTAATTATTTAACCAACTTATTTGTAGTTTTTCATTTTGTAGTTTTTGTATAATCATTCATATCATTACTTTATTATATAACCACTGTATGTTTTTTTCTTTTCACCATTTTTGTAAGAAATTAACAATTATTGAGAGCAGGAACCATAAACAGCATTTGCTCGGTTCCACCTAAATTTATGTAATCTGTAAATTCTATATTATTATTAATAAAATGTATCTGTATTTAAAAGTAATCACTACTACAAGGTTTCTTAAAATATGTCATAAGTTTCTATTATGTTACATACAATTTTAAACAGATTGGCAGAACTTTACAAGCAGATTAACTATACATGTTCGTACTAACTGTAACCTATAAAAAAACCCGTCCATCAGTGATCTAACGGGCAACCCATTAGAATTCACACTTCGTAACCCATACTGTAGGGAATAGTAGAAAAATTGCCATGTAGCTGATTTGGCATATTTAATAAGAATATAAGATTTTCAGTCATCTGTACTCAAGTGTTTTATATTATTACACATACTCACAACTTGATTCTAAACATGTATTATTGCTATCAAGGGAATGGATAACTTACACCAGTCAACTTTACACTGTAGAACATATGCTTCTATGTACTTATTCATATTAATTCAGTATTATTATTTACTAAATAATAACAAATTTGGAGATTCTTACAAGTCTCCTACAGAAACATCTTAGTATTGAAATTAATTTCTTCTTCCTTTTCCCACAACAAAATTCACCTTTAGAAACACATGATAAACTCCAACATTTCTTCAGTACATTACTTGCAGTTCTTGAGGACCACACTTGGAGAATTTCAGGAAATATGTGTGAAAGTAATGTAAATAAGTTTTTGTAATTACACGGTAGAAATGATACATAATAATAGTAGTAGTAATAGTAAACTTATTTATGAACACATGAAGAGAACAAAATAGTTTGAAGGTGAGTTTAAGTAGTGCAAGACTGTTACTTTTATAACGTGATGATAATAAGAACATTTTGTTTACAAGCTTAACGTTTGTAGATAGAACATTTACTTTAGTACGGCGGCGTGGAGAGATTTCCAATCTTGCAGTTGGAGTCATTTGCGGTGTCAGAACTCAAAGAGTGATCACCCAGTGTACACCATTCAGAAAAAGAAGAGGAGGACCGTTGTCAACAGAAAGCGAACTTTTTTCCCTTTCCGTGAAAATGAATGTGACAGTGTACAAAGAGGCCATGGTGCTCAGCAGTGCAATTAAAAAGTTTGTTCGTTCAAATTCGCTGAAAGGGGAAAATTAGTTTGTTTCGGAAAGAGTATAACGTTCGCTAACCGTAATTATAAACGTGATATAGATTCGCTCGTACAGAATGTGATAAAACTAATTCTAGTTCACAATGGGTCTCGTAAAATTCTGGTTTCCAACAGCATTTTGAAATATTTTCTTGCAGCCTCTACATTAATCTAAATATTATGCATAAAAAAATATTGTATTACCAACTAAATAGGAAATGACGTCAAAACAAATTCAGATTACATAGGGAGATAAGAAAATGAATTGTACTAACATTTTCTTCAATGTAAAAATACAGTGTTTGTCTACAAGTTTGACATCAGCTATTAAACACAAGTATTTTTTCTCCATGGACTAATTCATATTTGTCAGTTATCCACCTTGCAGTTTATACTCGTTATCTCCATGATTTAAACATATCAATTGGAGGAGAATATTGTTAGACTAATTTGTTATTGAACTGTCAGGCTTTAGTAGTAGTAAATCTACTACAAGTATCTCAGAATATTTGTAAAATATAAAGAATGGTTTTCGAAAACGCACTTTAAAATCATCTTTTTGTCTTGTCGTAACCGAACTGGAGGGATTTTTCTATCTTCTTTCCTTCTGCTAGGACCCACAGACAAATTTAAGAAATTCCAAGAAGTTTGACTGTTTTTTTGGAATTAGTTTTAAGAAGGTTCGAGTAACAGGGATACCTGGGATTGTGATCGTTTCAAAGCTTGATAGATACCAATATAAAATATAGGCTTGAAATTAAAAGATTTATCAGTAGAATTTAATAGTAGGTTTATTTGGTTGTAAGGTAATAATTATAAAATATGTTTGAGCTGAGAATAAGGATAGTGTATCTTCGTATACTGGAATTTAACAGTTTCAGGATATAAGGTAGGTCAGGGATTGGCCTTGAGAATAGCTTATTTGTCTAGAAAAAGGTTCAGGTAATAGAATTTTGTGAAGGCAAAGTAAGGCCCTGACGAGTCACTTAGGCTTCTGGATAGATGGCTTGGAACTGTATAAGGCTTTGAATGTGGAGAGTGCACCTCTAGAGCTGCGATGGATTAACGTCAGCATAGTTGGATGGATGTTTTGACAGGACGGATAATATAGAGCCTGGTCAACTGTCTACGTAGATAACTTCGGAGAAACCGGAATTGTATCTTGTAATAAGTTGTGACTTCGTAGATTTGTGGCTGGCTTTGGATAAGGAGTCTCTTACTGGATTAAAGGAAGCCTTAGCTCCATCGACAAGTTTCTGATACGAGAGTAGAAGGTGAATATGGGCACCAACGCTTGGCATTAAAATATCACAGGGATGCGAGGAAGAGTACCAACCGCAAGGCATATTGGTACCACAGTTAAGGAAGTCAGGAATGGTTGTTGTTTCTAGTTTCCTGGTATCTGACTTCAAAAGTAAAAGTTCGACTTTTTATATTTCATATTCTCGGAAATAGCGAGACTTCTTGTGTTCATCTAGAGGTCCCTAGGCGGAGTTATCCTGTACCTGGTTTTGTAAGAAAACTTAATTGTCTTGCTCCTCTTGTAGGGAAACCTTAGTCTCTGACTTGAGATTCGTTAAAATCCTGTTGTTACATCATAGTTTTTACTTTTATGTTTGCAGAATGCAAAAGAGATTGTAGCTGACCTTGTTGCTGATTTGCCGCCATGTATAGTTGAAGTTGGGATGTAGTCTCTCAACTATGCATCATACATTGACTCACTCTCGGATTCGATTCCAATCAATATTTCTTGGAGAGGGAGACTTGCTTTCTTTTAGCCTCGAGCAGAAATTTAGAAACAGGCAAGAGTTGGGATGCAAAATTTACTCATCCCAATTCCAGGTTCTTGATCTTCATTTGCTAGAAACTTTTAACTTGTAGTAGTCCATTGGTAGAACAGGTTTCTTCTTCAACCTTAAGAGGGTTGTAGGTGTAAGGTAAGGTGTGTCTCAGATTCCGGGTATTGAATGTAGTGTGGTAAAATGTGTTTGGAATGTTAATTCTTTGCTATCGCTTTACAGAATCGTGGGAAATAAATTAAAAATGTCCCGTACAAGTTTGGAACAGGAAACAGATACAATCAAGGATGCATACAATAGTTACCCTTATCTACCTAAGATAACAAGTACATAATAGCATCTAACGATACAAAATTTTAGTAGTCTGGTATCTTGATGAAATACCACAGTTACAACAATCTCTCGGACATTTTATGATTTAATTTTTCAATAGGTTAAAGTCAACACAAAATACCATTTGTTGGTTTTGGACACTTCCGATCTGGCTTAAAGGCAGTTAGCTTTTAGATTGCCTTATTATTAATTAGAATGACAAAGAGATTATACACTCTAATTTTTAGGACAGACATCCCACTATCGTTTGCCACATATATGGGTTGTCTACAACATGTACTTCTTTTTTTTATTCAAAAGATATCCTATCATCTTGTTCTTAGAGAAATTCTCAGTACTTGCTATTATAGAAATAGTTTCTTTCGTCTGCTATACAGAAGAGAAAAATGGAGAGAGGAAGAATGTGGGTGAGAAGGAGAAAGTATGGATATGTGTGTGGGTGGTTTACGATAATATCAACTTCTGTCTTAAGATTTCCGGAATATTAGAAAAAGTTCCTTTTTCACCGTATCCAAGAGAGGAAAAAAATATGAAAGGTGCAAAACTGCTTGGTTATGGAATACCTTCTTGCTGCTTTTCCATTGCGTTTTCGCTTTTGAATCAGCATGACGAAAAGAGCCTAAATACGCAGCATATCGAACCGAAAGGTTTATTTTCCATAGAGGAGTACAGAAACAAGTGCATATTGAAGATTGTATTTGTTTCTTGTGAAAACAATCCAATGCATGTAATTTTAGTAAGTATCTACAAGAAGCAATGACCGATCAAATTATTTTGGGGATTTTAGATAATTTAAGGAAACGTTATTGTCAGTAGATGCTTGAATTTTTTAAAAAAAACAGCATCTCTAGCTCTTCAGCACGGAAGTGTAGAAAGAGAGATAGTTACATATTATCTCAAATATTAAGCTCTTTCTCAAGTGCGAGTAATAATGTTCAAGTTGTTGCGCGCTTAGGTGTACCTAGAGGCAATAATTCTGCAATTACAAAAAACAGCTTCCAAATAGTTAACTGTAAATTTTGTGCCAGAAATCATGGGAGAGGCTCATGTCCTGCTTTCAGACAAAAATGCTTAAGCTGTGGAAGGTTAAGTCATTTTAAAATAAGGTGAAGAGACAATAATGTACCAAAACCGATGATGAAAATAAATGAAAATCGAAGAGTAAAAACAGTATCGAAGGGTGGATCTGAGACTATAGTAAATAAAGTAGAATACGGTATTGGATTTGATTATTTCTGGATTAATTATATACACAATGATATCGAGCGCATACAATCACCTGCTTTATTGATTCTCTTACATTCACATCAGCAGCCATTTGATGCACTAATTAATACTGGAGCGTGTAATAATATTATTAATAAGCAATTTTTAGAGAAAATACAGGTGACTTGGGAAGCAAAAGATATGACCTATGAGATCAAGGATATAAATAATAAACAAATAAAGATCATATATAGCGTAACGATTTCTTGCATTTTCAGGATATTTTTTTGTTATTAAATGGCTTTTATCAGTACAAACATTATCGTATGTTATTCTGGGCAGACCTGGATTAGGCCTATTATGTACCTGTGTATTATGTACTTAGACGTATTATGTTGGAGATATAAACTTTTACGTTTTTATTTCTGGTATTAAATAATGTCAGTTATTCAATAAACTCATTTTGTAGGGAGGATGGTAATGGGTGTAGAAATAGAAAGCAGTATTCTCATAATAGGTGCCAGAATTTTGCTCAGAATAATAACAGACCCACAGTACAGTATTCTAAAATAGTAGAGCTAGTCGAGAAACGTAAAAATTCAATCTCTCAGTTGTCTAAGCAACAAGAGGATCTGCAAATGTGGGTTAAATCCAAATTACAAAATGAGGATCCATTGACTTCAGTTCCACATTTAAATAATTTAGGATTTAGTCAAGTACAGAATATTGAACTTCAAGACAAGGGTCTAGACGAAGTACAAAGACAAGGTAAATTGGTTGATAATACTAACACAATTCCAGAATCGACAGATATGGGAAAGTTTCTCAGGTATCTACGAAGACAAATGATTATAGTAATGTAACATTACAGCATTTAGAGGAGCTGCTTAAAAGTAATGGATATGCAAAATACTTAACATCTAATAGCCTCAAGATGAATATGAACATTTGGTTGTCCTAGTTGAGAAAGAATTTTTGTGAGGAGATAGTAGAGGATGCAACCAGACCAGTTCAAGATAGCAATCTTGGCTATGATTGAATATACACTATAATTTTTTTTAAGGGTAGTGAGTAATTAGTATGACTAACGTTATTACGTTGTAATATCCTTGGTTTTAATCAAAGACAAATGAAAGTTTTGAATTGAACATTCGACGATCAACTGTTTTAAAATAACAATAATCTCGTTTGAACATCTTTGATTGTTGGACAACGATTTTAGATAAAAAATCGAGTTATATATTTTAACTGATACGGAATTGGATTGATTTCAAGCAATTAAGGAATCTATAAGGATTATTATGTTATGATAAATAACTACTAGTATTAATAATCCTATGTAATAAGGAAAATACAGATAATAGGTGATATTTATTACTATATGGTGACCAGACGATTATGGTGCATTTCTGCATATATAAATGGAATACTAAACTAATGATGAAATCCTATTTGCATGTACGTGAAGCTATTTCTATGTGTGTTGTGTTATTGCATCAACTATTAGAGACATATCGATTTGGGAATATCTGTACGTAAAAATCGTGGATATTGAACTATTGGAAAACATAGTATAGATTAGCAAATGAACTAGATGCATGTTCATTTTAAAGTAATCTAACTTAACTGAAGCTAACTTAAACTAACTTAATTGCATGTACTTAATTGCTCGTATATTGTAATTGATATTAGATTTGGATATTCGAATCTAACGTAAATTAATGTTAGTGAATAAAACTGAGAGTTTGTTTGCATTGATAACTTTCCATGATCTAACCTTTCGGCTACTTTTGTTACATTTAAATAATTTGTTTAGTTCTAAGAGCAGTTATTCTGATAGTAAAACCACAGAACTAACAAATTTAACACTTGGTGCATTCCTCCCTCCCCAAAAAAGTCTTTTGTTGTACTTATAACGATGGCTTCTGGCTGAATTGCAAGACCGCGGGATTTAGTTAAATACGTGGCCAACCCACCGACGAGGTGGAGATACCGACATTTGTGGAGAAGTACAAAATGTTAATTTTCCTTTTCCCCACGTGAAGGAGAATTGTATGTCAATAGTATTATGGTAAAAATGGCTGATTCTTAAGAAATTGTTCACTAATGTCTTTCCCTGTGACGTTAAATAATACACACAAATAATCATATTATCGAAGCCTTGGAAAGATGCTCTATGTAAAATATTATCTAATAGAATCACCGAATATGCAAATGAATAAGATCTGTATGGCAAAGTTAAATCTTAAAAATATGTGATATTTTTAATAAATATTCCAGGTGATGCAAGAAATTGGATTTGATTTAGACTTCTTATTACAAATAACTGAGAACTGGAATGAAATTTTGTAATATAAGATGATTAAGTTTCTTGAAGTATCTGAAACCTATACAAATGTTTGGTAAATTAAATCCACGGAAAATACAATATTGTAGATGTTATGGTTTGATATTAATAGTCAACAGTCTTTTTAAAGGCTTACTTGAACGTTATCAAACAGAGACAGTCTTTGTCAAGAATTTTCGTTCTATAGCAGTCTTTCTCAAGACTACAAGTGCTATCTTTCTCAGACCGTATACTGTTTTCATATAAACACGTTATTTCTAGAATGTATAACACTACTAAATTAGATTATATTCAATACACAATGAGAGTTACAAATAATACAAAGAAAATATAATCATAACCTAATATCAAGTCACATGAAAATACCAAACGTACTTTAGATACTCTTACTTCTACTATCTCAGCACATGAAATGAAATATCAATTTATTATGCTGTACAAGAACTTTAACTGTACTAGGAATTGGAATAGAGATAGGGACTGAATTGAAATTAGGGTGAAAATACTAATTTGAGCGCTCTTCGGCAAAATATACTGGAATATATATTTAGATTCAAATTCTTTCCAAAAGGCCAAGAATAAATTAAATTCCTATAATTTGCATCGCGTAGAGTACTCTATTTGCCTATCATTTGTACATGCGAAAAATGTCGAATTATTTCTTGAAGTATGCAGTTGAATATAAATAAAGTTATCTTGACACCTATATAATCACCGATAATTATTATCCTAAGAAATACGCAAACACGATCTTAAAGCTACTAAAATCTGATATACTGAATTGATTAAAATGTACGTGAAATAAATTCTTTCGTTGGTATATTACTGTATCTGTTCCGATATATTATGAAAGTTCGTAAATGATTTTTCTAGAGATATAATACAAAAATGAACTATATTTATGATGATTTGTCTCTGTAATCAGACTACAAAATGAATAGTGTTCATCCAGAATGGTAATGAAGTTGATACTGGACAATTCTTCTGCGTAGAATGACTCCTAAGCTATATATGAGCAACGTGACTTCATATGCTAGATCTTCTTATAGCCACTGCATGATGCATTGATAAAAATCTAAGAAACTCGAATTAATGAATATGATTTCATGTGTCACTCCCGTTTCTAAAATTAGTTTTTGCAAAGTATCCAGTTCTGGTTTGACTTTCCTATAGCCACAACGAATTCTTCAAATATTTGAAGAAAAAGGTAAGTATCGTTTTAGATAGTTCAATCTATATATCACCACTAGAATGCAAAATACTTATAAATATTTTCAATTGTGACCTGACAATTGAGATTATCGTTGCAATTGAAAACACAGAAAAATGTTCATATGAATAGACTCACGAAAAATAAATCATATCTTATTCACAGTGCAATGAAGATTTTCTTCTTTTCACCTTCCCTTATTTCTCGCGTTTGGGTAAAAGGTTTGTTGATTTTGAGGTATACACATATAAAACAGTCTTTTTGAAGACTAATTATAAAGTAATATACTTTCGTCTTTAACTGATGCGTAACTAAAAATATGTCGCGCAATAATAACTCAAATCGAAAAGACTGAGTTGAAAGTTCACCTATTTTTATTTATTTTTACTTTCGAAGACGGGGAAATTTCACTATAGATAGCAACGCTGTATGGTTACTAGGGTACCAGATGAGTTACGACAAAATTACTGCTTAATTACCAGAATATGACGTCACAATCGGTTCAGTTTACAGTAGAAGAAGAGGAGGATAAAATTTTCTTCTCCCGTTGCTAGGTAACAAAAAAAGTCATATTGTTGGCGTCCGGCAATTTACACCTTCCTCTCCTACAACAAGCAAATGTTTACTTCTACAACTGCTTAAGCAAAACAACGCTACTTTTCTTTTTCTAAAAGTTACGATGACACAAAAAATATGAAATAATAAATTTATATACTGTTAGGCAGCTAAGCGACACTTCACTGACCGTTCCAAGCCAATATCATGTGAAACTCCCCAAGCCACAAGAACGTCAAAGCAAAACTGTCCGGTGCAATCCCCCTACACGAGGCGAGGCGGAAGACAAAATAAAT